>JAGTTL010000594.1:0-35230 GCA_036851935.1 Coregonus suidteri | reverse complement strand
TGTGTGTCTCCATGTGTCCATTGTATGCACTGATGGCCAGTCCAGTGTGATTTTCTCCAACTATGAACATCCCAGTAGAGATGCATAGTCTCCTTTCACAACATAGAGTGGCATCTTTTCAGTTTGTCTGTTTACCTGAACTGTGACATCAGTGATGCTCTCACAGCGACAGATTCACCTGAGTAAGTCTTTAACACGAGGTGCGCTGGTTGAAGTGGAAGGTGTTTCAGTGTTTTTTTCTGACACAAGAGATACAGCTGCCCCTGTGTCAATCTCCATACCCAACGGCTGTCCCTCTAGCAAGGGGGAGACATAGTAGCCGTGCGGCCCGCCAGGAAAAAAGTCAGGATTTTCAGTGTGACTTCCTCGTCTGATGAGTCACTCACCTCAGTGTTCTCTTACTCAACAGTGTGAACATGTCCATTTGTCTTTCGTTGGAATGTTCTTGTTTTCCTGTCTCTGTTCTCTTTTTTGTTTCTGGAGGACCTTGTCCGATGTTGCCCTTTTTACCACAGGCTGGACAATGCATGTCCTTCCACCAGCATGTAGAGCCTGATGTCCCCTTTTTACCACAGACTGGACAATCCATGTCCTCCACCAGCGTGTAGAAGCCTGATGTCCCTTTTTACCACAGGCTGGACAATCCATGTCCTTCCACCAGCATGTAGAAGCCTGATAGTCCCTTTTTACCACAGACTGGACAATCCATGGCCTTCCACCAGCAAGTAGAAGCCAGATGTCCCACCTTGCCTGTCAGGAGGTCAGTATGATGCGGTAGTGGACGAAGTCAGGCGCAGGACACAGAGCTAATCGAAAATGTACTTTACTCGTAGGTAACGTAAATAACATAACCTCCACGCAGGGAGAACCAAACCCGCTCACCAGACGACAACCAAACATGATCACACACGCACAAAAACAACAGTCGGGAGCCAGAGGGTTAAAATAGGGGAAGAAATCAATACATAATGGGAAACCAGGAGTGAACAATTAAAGACAAAAACAAGTAGAACAGAAAACAGAAAACATAGATCGTAGCAGATGAACGCCAAAGCCTGCTCCCGAGCAAGGAGGAGGAGCAGCCTCGGCTGAAACCGTGACATTGCCACAGTGGAAGCATGTGACTCTGATTCCACGGTCTCTGATTTCAGTTGAAACTCTGTGATCAACCTTTTATTTATTTGAAAGGAACACAGACAGAGAACAAATAGCAGCAGGAATGGTTATACAGCTAGAGACACAAATACTGTTAAAATATATATCAGTATATTATGGAAACTAGTTATTGCAGATAAAGACATTATAATAAACCACATATACAATCACCCACCTCAGCTGCATCAACCCACCTCCAACCCGCCTGGGACCAACCCAAACCCACCCTCCAACCCCTCTGGGAACACCCCAACCCACCCTCCAACCCCTCCCTTGTGACCACCCCAATCCACCTCCAACCCCCTCCTGGGGACCACCCAACCCCACCTCCAAACCCCTCATGGGACCACCCCAACACACACCTCCAACCCTCCTGGGACCACCCAACACACTCCAACCCCTCCCTGGGACCACCCCAACACACCCTCCAACCCCTCCTGGTGGGACCACCCCAACACACCCTCCAAACCCCTCCTGGAGACCACCCCAACACACCCACCTGATATCCATTAAATTAAATACTAAATCACAAAAATGATAATTAACGGTTTTAATCTGCTTGGTAAACCCATTACAGGGAGTTATTTTATGTTTCAGCTGCAAATTGTTGTTCGGCTAGCACCCGTGGATCCTAGCAATGAGTAGTTTCTAAATAAATAGATATCTATAAAAGTGCTGATCCAATGAGGTGTGGTGGTTTGCCATCTTAGTTCAACATCTTTTTAGCTGCTGTCCCAAACCTGACAACATATACGTCTTGGCGTAATGGACAGTGGTGAATTTATCATTCAGTTATAACGTTTGGGGGGAACAGGTATAAGGATACCCTCTTCCAAAACATGTCCCCTGGTCACTCCCAGTACATATGATTTAAAGGAGACCAAGCACCTTGATTACATAGATCACACAGAGGAGCAGTTGTGATTTCTATATTAAATTATGTTATTCTAGGTGGAAGTATAACCCTGTGTATGAGATTAAAATGTATCAGCTAATGATTAGGATTGTTAGATGAAACCCACTAAGTTCCTGATGAACTCAACTGAGTGAGCCTCTTTAGCAGCTAGTCATAGGACACACTTTTGAACATCTTGGCATATGGTTCTGTTATAATCCACCCGGCAACAGCCAGAAAGAGGACTGGCCACCCCTCATAGCCTGGGTTCCTCTCTAGGTTTCTTCCTAGGTTTGCCTTTCTAGGAGTTTTTCCTAGCCATCGTGGCTTCTACACCTGCATTACTAGCTGTTTTGGGGTTTTAAGCTGGGTTTCTGTACAGCACTTCGAGTATTAGCTACTGTATGAAGGGCTATATGAAAATAAAAATTGATTGATTGATTGATTGATTGATGGACACACTGATTTCAATGTCCTTTGCCAAGGTCAGATGACTTTCAGTCAACAGTCTCTTTTGTGTAGCTTCACTCCGTAGCCCACATACTAGTCTGTCACTAATGATGTCATTATAGAACAGCATTAAACTCAGTGTTCTGGTAGTTTCTTTAATGCAGCAGGCAAAAACATTGTTAACTGATTCTCCCTCTTCCTGATACTGTCCTCCTGGGAACCTGAACCCTTCAGCATTAACTAGTGGTTCTGGTGAAAAAATGTCCTTTAAGTATCTCCACAAATATCCCCCATACGTCTTATTACCTGTTCTGACTGGCTGTAGCAGGCTGCCTAGTAAATTAAAATGTCTTTGGCCCCAATTACACTAAAACATGTAGACACAATGTTGTCCTCATCCATGTCATTTACAATAACAAAATATTCAAACTGTTCTGTATATGAGCTCCACTGTTCAATACGTTTTATCAAAACTGTCCATGTTTCCATCAATTCCACATAATTGTTCATTTCTCAGTAAGCTCCTGATTGTCACTCACTTCAATATTGTCCTCAACCAAAGCAATATTTTCCTCAGGTCATGTGATCTTCATTCACTTCACTCACTGACGTTTCCTCCTAAGTTCGCTCTCATTTAGCAGATTTTAATGAAAAGGTTTGTCTTCACAGTTGAAAAAATGTCCTTCCTTTAATCACTGTATATTCCTCCTTTTAATCACGTTGTTTTCCCACTCCGATGTCCGTATCCCAGGTATTGTCTGCCTTGTCCATGACGATGTTAACTCCAGTGGTGGAAAAAGTACCCAATTGTCACTCTTGAGTAAAAGTGAAGATAACTTAATAGAAAAGCGACTCAACTAAAAGTGAATCGTCACCCAGTAAAATACTACTTGAGTAAAAAGTTTAAAAAGTATTGGGTTTTATATTATACTTAAGTATCAATTAAGTAAATGTAATTGCTAAAATATACATTAAGTGATCAAAAGTAAAAGTTACAAGTTATAAAATCCTTCAAATCCTTACATAAAGCAAACCAGACATAATGTCTTGGTTTTTACAAAATGTACGTTCAGCCAGAGGCACACTCCCAAACACTCAGACAATTTACAAAACAAAGCATTTGTATGTTTAGTGAGTCTGCCAGATCAGAGGCAAAGTAGGGATGGGTTCTCTTGTATATTAAGTGTGTGAATTGTACCATTTTCTGTCCTGCTAAGCATTCAAAATAAAAACAAGTACTTTTGGGTGTCAGGGAAAAGTGTATGGAGTAAAAAGTACATTATTTTCTTTAGGAATGTAGTGAAGTTAAAAGTAAAAGTTGTCAAAAAATATAAATAGTAAAGTACAAGTACAGATACCCCAAAAAAAACTACTTAAGTAGTACTTTAAAGTATTTTTACGTTAAGTACTTTACACCACGGTTAACTCTCTTCTTCTTAGCTAGCTCGACTGTGCACTTGCTCTTCTAGCAATCCCACTGTGCTAACATTAGCCTAGACTGGACCACGTGAAAATAACAGTTTTAAACAGTTGTAAAAACCCACTTCTTCCACACAGAATAGTTCCTGTAGATTCAGACTTACTCATCGCCAATCGTTTGTTATGTCTCGGGGTTTCATAACCACCGTCTGTACAACAATGCAAATAATGATAGAGACAGGAGACAGGAAATCAGTTTCAACCATTTATCTGGAACGTGATCATCTCAACACATACAAACCCCCATGATGCTCTGCGCCACAATTCCAATACACAGCAAATACATAGATAAGTAAATGGACACTAAGCAAAACTCAGAGGAAATTTTAAGTGTTCAGTTGTAGAGAAGTAGGGCCATGGGATTAGGGTCAGAAAGGTCAGTATGTTTGATAACTAGTTTCCAGAGGTGACATAGCAAGAATAAGGTCCATTATAAACACAGTGAAGTAGATGTTGTCAACCCCTGGTGGGAGCTAAAAGCAGACATGGACAGTGAGAAGTGATGTGAGGGTGTCCAGGGGTGAAACACTAGATCAGGCTAGGTAAAATGGCAGGGCTGGAAGTAGACACAGAGACACTATTCTGATCATGGCTCAGACTGACTGAGTGGACACCCAAAAACAGAAGGATGCCATAGTGCAAAGTCCTGTCAGTAGGCTATATGGGATTTCCTTTCATCAAAATCCAACACATGTGAAATGTGTCCAGTGTGTGTGTGTCCAGTGTGTGGTGTGTGTGTGTCCAGTGTGTGTGTGTGTCCAGTGTGTATGTGTGTGTCCAGTGTGTCCTGTTTGTATCAAGTGTGGTTGTGGTGTGTGTGTCCAGTGTGTGGTGTCCAGTGTGTGTGTGTGTTCAGTGTGTGTACACAGTGTATGTGTAGTTGTGTGTGTGAGTCCAGTGTGTGTGTTGTGTATGTCCAGTGTGTGTGTTGTGTGTGTCCAGTGTGTGTCCAGTGGTGTGTCCAGTGTGTGTCCAGTGTGTGTGTGTGAACTGTGTGTCCAGTGGCAGTGTTGTGTCCAATGTGTGTGTGTGTGTGTGTGTGTGTGTGTGTTCAGCAGTGTGTGTGTGTGTCCAGTGTGTGTGATCAGTGTGTGTTGTTGTCCAGTGTGTGTGTGTATGTGTGTGTGTGTGTTTGTGTGTGTCCAGGTGTGTGTGTGTGTGTGTGTCAGTGTATGTGTGTGTGTATGTGTCCGGTGTGTGGGTGTGTTGTACAGTGTGAGTTTGTCCAGTGTGAAGTTGTGTCCAGTGTGTGTGTCCAGTGTGTGTTTGTCCAGTGTTGTGTGGGTGTACAGTGTGTCCAGTGCATGTGTGGGTGTGTCCAGTGTGTGTGTGTGTCCAGTGTGTGAGTTTGTGTCAGTGTGTGTGTGTGTGTCCAGTGTGAGTGTGTGTGGTTCAATGTGTGTGTGTCCAGTGTGTGTGTGTGTGTGTGGTGAGTGTGTCCAGTGTGTGTGTGTGTGTCTAGTGTGTGTGTGTGTCCAGTGTATGTGTGTGTGTGTGTTTGTCCGGTGTGTGTTTGTGTGTCCAGTGTGTGTGTGTGTGTGTGTGTGTGTATTTGTACAGTGTGTGTGTGTGTGTGTCCAGTGTGTTTGTGTGTCAGTCCAGTGTGTGTGTGTGTCAGTGTGTGTAGGTGTGTTACAGGTGTGTGTGTGTGTCCAGTGTGTGTTGTGTGTATGTCCAGGTGAGTGTGTCCAGTGTGTGTGTTTGTCCCAGTGTGGTGTGTGCGTTGTGTGGTGCTCCATTGTGTGTGTGTGTGATGTGCTAGTGTTGTGGTGGTGTCCAGTGTGTGTGTGTGTGTGTGGTGTGTGTGTGTGTTGTCGTGTGTGTGGTTGTGTGTCAGTGTGTGTGGTGTGTCCAGTGTGTGTGTGTGTGTGTGTGTGTTTGTGTGTGTACAGGTGTGTGTGTGTGTGTGTCCAGTGTGTGTGTGTGTGTGTGGCCAGTGTATGTGTGTGTGTGTGTCTGGGTGTGCTATGTGTGTGTGTGTCCAGTGTGTGTGTGTGTGTATGTGTGTGGTGTCGCAGTGTGTGTCCAGTGTAAGTTGTGTGTGTGTGTCCAGTGTGTGTGTGTCCAGTGTGCGTGTGTATGTGTGTTACAGTGTGTGTGTGTCCAGTGTGTGCTAGCGTTGTGTGTCCAGTGTGTGTGTGTGTGTGTGTGTGTGTGTGTGTTTGTGGTGTGTGTGTCATTCCTTTTGTGTGTGTGTGTGTCATATCCAGTGTCTGTCGTGATGTGGTGTGTGTGTGTGTGTGTGTGTGTGTGTGTGTGTGTGTGTGTGTGTCTAGTGTGTGTATGTGTGTGTCCTGGTGTGTGGCTGTGTGTTCTGTCAGTGTCCAGTGGGTGTGTGTGTTGTGTCAGTGTCAGTGTCGTCATTGTGTAGTGTGTGTCCAGTGTGTGTGTGTGTGTGTTTGTTTGTCAGTGTGTGTGGGGTCTGTGTGTGTCCAGGTGTGTGTGTGTGTCCAGTGTGTGTGGTGTGTGCCAGTGTGTGTGTGTGTGTCCAGTGTGTGTGTGTGTCCAGTGTGGAGTGTAAGTGTGTTGTGTGCGTCAACAGTGTGGGTGTGGTTTCTTTTTTTTTTTTTGTGTGGTGGTGTAGTCCACGTGTGTGTGGTGTGGTGTGGTGTGTTTGTTTGTTTCCAGTGTGTGTGTGTGTGTATCAGTGTTTGTGTCCAGTGTGTGTGTGTGTGTCCAGTGGGTGTGTGTGTGTGTCAGTGTTACCATAGTTATTATTTACAGGGACAACTGAGGAGTCAACATCATCAATCCTAAACCCATGGATAGAGGGGCTCAGTGAATTGTGGTGTAGAATGTGCTCAGGTGGGTCAGTGTGTCAGAGCGAGGACTCTGTAGAAGGACAGAGTGCCGGCTGGCCAGTCCAGATACACTCCTACTCTGTGGGATCTGGAGGAAGGGGACGGTTCTATGGTAGTGGACTTAATATTGGACAGGCAGAGTAACTGTTGTCAGAGCAGGTCAGACTCCAGGACTTGTCATTGGATCCAATCAGACTGTCACTACCCCCTCCTCTCTGCTGATTCCTTTATATGTCACTCCTATATCAGCCCCACTCCCACTCCTCTCTACCTCCCAGGTAACAGCGCCCAGTCAGACCCTCTCTACAAAAACACTGTTCCCAGACCTCAAATCTCTCTGGGTGATCAGGATACAGCTTGCTATTCTCTTCCTCCCTGTTCACCTTCTGTTCTCCTCAGACAGAGAGAGGAATCTGTTTTACTGTGTTTAGGTCCAGTGTGAGATCACAGAACATCTGATGGATGCAAACCAGACACAAATATTAGAAATCATCAATCATTCACATTAGAATGTTAACTGCACTTTCACTAATTCATTTAATGTAGATGTTTCTAGGGGTATCAAAAGGAGAAGTTAAGGTAACTTGAGATTTGGTGAATGATCCTATGTAATACTGTATGGTAATAGAAAACACACGTATTCCCATTTAATTACAACACACACACAAACACTATCCTTGAACACCACACACACACAGGACACACACACACAACACAAATCTTTGAACACACACACACCACACAATGGCGACACACACACACATCCTGAAACACACACACACACACACAAACACTACACCCACAATGAAACACACACACAAACACACACATCCTGAAACACACACACACACACACACACACATGGACACACCTACACCTTTGTGAACAAAACACACACACATTTCTAACTTAAGACGAACATGCCACACACATTGTCAAAGAAACTCTTGCAAACTTTCCTGATCTTGTGCTTCTGTAGAGAACTACAGCTATATTTAATTTGAAAAAAGAAGTAATGATGGGTGGGTCTTTGACTTTTGACTTCACTGAATTTAAGACGTATTAAGAATTATTCTTAGTCATATTCTTCAAAGCAGTCAACACTCACATTTTCTAAGTCCAGGTTTCATTGTGTTCTCTACCAACATGTTCCACACTGTAGCGGTAAGCAGAAGAACAGACAGTCCATTGAGGGGATACACCTGAACTCACACACACAAACACACACACACACCACACACACACAAACACCACACACTCACACACACTGGACACACACACACACACACCACACACATACACACAACACAGAGTCGCATATAACTTTGTCCCAAGCCGGTGGTAAGAATGCTTGTCTGTGTGTGTGTCCAGTGTGTGTGTGGTGTGTGTTGTGTGTGTGTCCCAGTACGTGTGTGTGTGTGTCGAGTGATGTGTGTGTGTCTAATCTGTGTGGACTTGTGTGGTGTGTGTGTCGAGTGTCCAGTGTGTGTGGGTCCAGTGTGTGTGTGTGTGTATGGTGTGTGTGTCCAGTGTCTGTGTGTGTGTGTCAGTATGTGGTGTGTGTGTGTCCAGTGTGTGTCCCAGTGTGGGTGTGTCCAGTGGTGTGTGTGTGGTCGTGTGTGGTGTGTGTGTTGCGTGTGTCTGTGGGTCCAGTGTCTGTGTGTGTGTACTGTGTGTGTGTGTCACCCTTGTGTCTCCACTGGTGTGTGTCCAGTTTGTGTGTGTGTCCAGTGTATGTGTGTGTGTGTGTATGTCCAGTGTGTGTGTGTGTGGTCGTGTCTTGTGTGTGTGTGTGGTTTCTGTGTGTGGGTGTGCAGTGTGTGTGTGCAGTGTTGTGCCCAGTGTGTGTGTCCAGTGTGTGAGTGTGTCCTGTGGTGTGTGTCCAGTGTGTGTGTGTAGTGTGTGTGTGTGTGTGTCCAGTGTGTGTGTGTGTGTGTGTGTGTCCAGTATGTGTGTGTGTGTCCAAGTGTGTGTGTGGTGACCAGTGGTGTGTGTGTGTGTGTTTGTGTTTTCCACAAACTGACACACAACTCACCCCGGACACACACCACACACTTGACACACACACTAGACACACACACACACACACACACACACACACACACACACACACACACACACACACACACAACACACACACACACACACACCGGACAAACACACATACACACACACTGGACACACACACATACACACTGGACACACACACACACACACACACACACAACTGGACACACACACACACTGGACCACACACACACTACACACTAGGACACACACACACACACACACTGGACACACACACACAGGACACAAACACAGGACACACACACTAGGAGACACACACACTGCACATACACACACACCCCAACAAACACACACACACACACACAAGGGACACACACACGGACACACCACACTGGACACGACAACACACATACACACAGGATACACACACCACACACACACACCACACACACACAGGACACACACTGGACACAACACACACACACAGTCTTTATATAACTTTAGTCCAAGTGGGTGGTCAGAATGTTTGTCTTAAACTAGCCTGATAACTCCAACATGTCTGATTATGAACATTGACATAAACCCACTACATACTTGAGTTTATCCAGTCTGCAGTGTGGATCCTCCCAGTCCAGCAGAGAGCAGTCTGACTCCTGAGTCTCCTGGGTGATTGTAGCTCAGATCCAGCTCTCTCAGGTGCGAGGGGTTTGACTTCAGAGCCGAGGACCAGAGAAGCACAGCTTCCTCTGTGACTAGACAGCCATGGACAGCCTGCAAAGAGTCAAATCATATTAAAACCACACTGCTTGTTTGTGTCTGTAATCTGGGGGGGGGGGGTGATACTTGTGCCTCTGAAAACTTCTCATAATCATTATTTACGATTCATTCATGATTATTAAAATCATGGTAGCAACTAACAGAAATGCATTCAACAAGTTTGTAGTCACAAGCTCGATGTAATCCACTGCGATCTTGGTGCGTGCAGATATTGGCAGTATATTTTCAACATTTTCAGTTAAATTAGTGTCTGAAACCTGCCCTATCTATTCATAAATGGATGGTTCATTATGTAGAAATGACAAATTATCAAAAGTATTGCTTGTAGAGAGAAAAAATGTATAGTAGTACCAGAAAAAAAGACCAGTTTAAAACGCAGTATCAGTCAAAAGACAGACAGTGATGGTAATCAGATTTAGATTGTAAGTGAATATACAGTCCACATCATATCTACAGTGCATTCAAAAAGTATTCAGACCCTTGACTTTTTCACATTTTGTTAAGTTACAGCCTCATTCTAAAATAGATTAAATTAGTTATTTTTCCATCAATTTTACAACACAATACCCATTAATGACAAAGTGAAAACAGGTTTTTAGACATGTTTGCAAATATATGGATAATACCTTATTTACAGAAGTTTTCAGGGACCTTTGCTGATGAGATTCGAAATGAGCTCATGTGCATCCTGTTCCGTTGATCATCCCTGAGATGTTTCTACAACTTGATTGAAGTCCACCTGTGGTAAATTCAATTGATTGGAATGATTTGGAATGGCACACAACATGTCTATGATAAGGTCCCACAGTTGACAGTGGATGTCAGAGCCAAAAACCAAGCCATGAGGTCGAAGGATTGTCCGTAGAGCTCCGAGACAGGATTGTGTCGAGGCACAGATCTGGGGAAGAGGGTACACAAAAATGTCTGCAGCATTGAAGTCCCCAAGAACACCAGGGCCTCCATCATTCTTAAATGGAAAGAAGTTTGGAACCACAAGATTCTATCCTAGAGCTGGCGCCCAGCCAAAACTGAGCAATCGGGGGAGAAGGGCCTTGGTCAGGGAGGTCGACCAAGAACCTGATGGTCACTCTGACAGAGCTCCAGAGTTTCCTCTGTGGAGATGGGAGAACCTTCCAGAAGGACATCTCTGCAGCACTCCACCAATCAGGGCCTTATTGGTAGAGTGGCCAGACAGAAGCAACTCCTCAGTAAAAGGCACATGGACACCCGCTTGGAGTTTGCCAAAAGGCACCTAAAGGACTCTCAGACCATGAGAAACAAGATTCTTCTGCTCTGATACTGAAACCAAGATTGAACATATTGGCCTGAAGCCAAGCGTCAGGTCTGGAGGAAAACTGGCACCATCCCTACGGTGAAGCATGGGTGGTGCCCAGCATCATGCTGTGGGGGATGTTTTTCAGCGGCAGGACTGGGAGTCTAGTCAGGATCAAGGGAACGATGAACGGAAGACAAAGTAAAGAGAGATCTGATGAATGGAAAACCTGCTGCAGAGCGCTCAGGACCTCAGGAATGGGGTGAAGGTTCACCTCTCCAAACAGGACAACGACCCTAAGCACAGAGCCAAGACAACACAGGAGTGTCTTCAGGACAAGTCTCTGAATGTCCTGAGGGGCCCAGCCAGAGGACCGGACTTGAACCCGATGGAACATCTCTGGAGGAAGACCTGAAAATAGCTGTGCAGCGACGACGCTCCCCATTCCAACCTGACAGAGCTTGAGAGGATCTGCAGAGAAGAAAATGGAGCTCTCCACCTGTATGTTCTGGTGGTGGATGGGGCCTTGGTACCTGTCCTGTGGAGATGGCCTCAGTGTTGAGCGGATGATCCAACTGTAAAAGATCACACAAACACTTGGAGCAACAGCCGCTGCAAGACTGGGAGGTCTTATTGAGGCACCACAGGAAATTCCACAAGAGATTCTACTCCTCCAGGTTGATTACATAGAAATTCAACAATGTACATTTGTTAATAACCAAAAGGTATGAAACAAGTATTCACACCACTCATACGTTATGATGTAGGAAACTATGAATATAAGGAAATTATATTGACTCTGCCAATCTGTGCAGAATAAACGACAATTGGAGCCTTGTATCTAAATAATACATCCACCAAATTGACATTTGTTCTGTGTGGAACCCCAAATGTATTATTAACAGACATCCTTAAGGACATAATGGATGTCTCTTTTCAGGGCCACAGTGGGGCCTCAAGCAAGGAACACTGACTCAGCTGAAGGCAGCCTTCTCCCACAAAGCAGTGAAAAAATTAGTCGAGGACAATGTCCAGCAGTGTGTGAGACATGGTGCAGGTGTGGAGTTTCATCCTTTTGACACATACTTCATTTTAAATACTGGAATTACACAGCTTCTGTAGTATACATTCCTGTAGTACACATCTGTAGGTACACATCCTGTAGTTACACATCCTGTAGGTACACATACTGGTAGTTAAACATATCCTGTTGATTACACATCCTATAGTTACACATCCTGTAGTTACATCATCCTGTAGTTACACAACCATGTTAGTTACACATCCTGCAGTTACACATCCTGTAGTTACACATTCCGTAGTTACACATCCTGTAGTTACACATCCTGTAGTTACGATCCTGTAGTTACCCATCCTATAGTTACACATCTGTAGTTTACACTATCCTGTAGTTACACATCCTGTAGTTACACATCCTGTAGTTACGCATCCTGTAGATACACATCCTATAGTTACACACATCTGTAGTTACACATCCTATAGTTACACATCCTGTAGTTACACATCGCCTAGTAGTTACACATCCTGTAGTTACACATCCTGTAGTTACACATCCTGTAGTACATCCTGTAGCTACACATCCTCTGTAGTTACCACATCTGTAGCTACACATCCTGTAGCTACACATCCTGTAGTTACACATCCTGTAGTTATACATCCTGTAGGTACACATCCTGTAGTTACACATCCTGTAGTTACACATCCTGTAGTTACAACATCCTGTAGTTACATCCTGTTGTTCACACATCCTGTAGTAACATCATGTGTTACACATCCTGTAGTTACAACATCCTGTAGTTACACATCCTGTAGTTACACCATCCTGTAGTTACACATCCTGTAGTTACAATCCCTGTAGTTATACATCCTGTAGTACACATCTCCTGTAGTTTACACATCCTGTAGTTACACATCCTGTAGTTACACATCCTGTAGTTACACAACATCCTGTTGTTACACATCCTGTAGTTACAATCCTGTAGTTACACCATCCTGTAGTTTACATCCTGTAGTTACACATTCCTATAGTTACACATCCTATAGTACACATCCTGTAGTTACACATCCTGTTGATTACACGTCTGTGTAGTCTAATCCTGCTGGTACACATCCAAGATATGGAAAACACTACTTGGAGATATGTGATCATTGATTGATTAATGTTTCTGCTTCATATAGTGGCAGCAGGTGCTTATGTCACCCTTCTGGCCACCAAAATCAGTTGAAACTTAGAAAGTGGACCAAAGTACCTGCTGACCTCCCACAATGCATGAAGACCAACTGGAGTGGCGGAGTGTGAGGTGGTTGGTTCTGTTGATGTCTCCCAAACAGGAGCAAATCAACCTTGCTGCATCCACTGCTGCTGGGGGCGTGTCAAGAAGTAGAGTCTTTCCTCTACTGTACCGGTAACACAGGTATTCATACTACTGTCTATCCAAAAGAAGATAGTTTCCTCTACTGGTAACACAGGTATTCATACTACTGTCTATCCAAGAAGAAGGGTCTTTCCTCTACTGTACTGGTAACCACAGGTATTCATTACTACTGTCTATCCCCAAGAAGAATAGTCTTTCCTCTTACTGTACTGGTAACAACAGGTATTCATACTACCTGTCTATCAAGAAGAAGGGTCTTTCCTCTACTGTACTGGTAACACAGGTATCATACTCCAGTGTATGTGGTGTCCTATGGTCTCACTAGTCTCTACTCCCAGTGTATGTGGTTGCTCCTATGTCCTCACTAGTCTCTACTCCAGTGTATGTGGTGTCCTATGGTCTTAGTCTCACTAGTCTCTACTCTCCCAGTGTATGTGGGGTCCTATGGTCTTAGTCTCACTAGTCTCTACTCCAGTGTATGTGGTGTGCCTATGGGGTCTTAGTCTCACTAGTCTACTAGTCCCAGTGTAGTGTGTCTATGGTCTCACTAGTCTCTACTCCCAGTGTGTATGTGGTGTCCTATGGTCTAGTCTCACTAGTCTCTACTCCCAGTGTATGTGGTGTCCTATGGTCTTAGTTCTCACTAGTCTCTACTCCCAGTGTATGTGTTGTCCTATGGTCTTAGTCTCACTTAGTCTCTACTCACCAGGGTATGTGGTGTCCTATTGGGTCTCACTAGTCTCTACTCCAGTGTATGTGTGTCCTATGGTCTCACTATTATAGTCTCTACTCCCAGTGTATGTGGTGTCCCTATGGTCTTCACTAGTCTCTATCTCCAGTGTATGTGGTGTCCTATGGTCTCACTAGTTCTATAGTACAGTGTATGTGGTGTCCTATGGTCTTAGTGCTCAATAGTCTATACTCACAGTGCATGTGGTGTGTCCTATGTCTTAGCTCTCACTAGTCTCTACTCCCAGTGTATGTGAGGCACTATGGTCCTAGTCTCAACTAGTCTCTACTCCCAGTGTATGTGGTGTCCTATGGTCTTAGTCTCACTAGTCTCTACTCCAGTGTATGTGGTGTTCTATGGTCTCACTAGCGTCTCTACTCCCAGGGGATGTGGTGTCCTATAGGTCGTAGTATCACTATAGTCTCTACTCCCAGTGTATGCTGGGGTCTCATGGTCTTAGTCTCACTCATCTCTACTCCCAGTGTATGTGGTTTCCCTCTGGTCTATGTCTCACTAGGCTCTACTCCCAGTGTATGTGGGTGTCTTATGGTCTCACTATGTCTCTACTCCCAGTGTATGGTGGTGTCCTATGGTCTTAGTCTCACTAGTCTCGTACTCCCAGTGTATGTGGTGTGTCCTATGCGTCTCACTAGTGTCTACTCCCCAGTGTATGTGGTGTCCTATGGTCTTTAGTCTCAACTAGTTCTTACTCCCAGTGTATGTGGGGTCCTATGGTCTCACTAGTCTGCTACTCCCAGTGATGATGTGGTGTTCCTATGGTCTCACTAGTCCTCTATTCCCAGTGTATGTGGGTTCCTATGGTCTAGTCTCACTAGTCTCTACTCCCAGTGTATGTGGTGTCTTCTGGTCTCACTAGTCTCTACTCCCAGTGTATGTGGTGTCCTATGGTCTTAGTCTCACTAGTCTCTACTCCCAGTGTATGTGGTGTCCTATGGTCTTAGTCTCAATAGTCTCTACTCCCAGTGTATGTGGTGTCCTATGGTCTTAGTCTCACTAGTCTCTACTCCAGTGTATGTGGTGTCCTATGGTCTTAGTCTCACATAGTCTTACTCCCAGTGTATGTGGTGGTCCTATGGTCGTAGTTTCACTAGTCTACTACTCCCAGTGTATGTGGTGTCCTATGGTCTCACTAGTCTCTACTTCCAGTTGTATGTGGTGTCCTATGGTCTCACTAGTCTCTACTCCCAGTGTAATGTGGTGTCCTATGGCTCAATAGTCGCTACTCCCAGTGTATGTGGTGTCCTATGTCTCACTAGTCTCTACTCCCAGTGTATGTGGTGTCCTAGTGGGTCTTAGTCTCACTAGTCTCTACTTCCCAGTGTATGTGGTGTTCTCTGGTCTTAGTTCTCACTAGTCTCTACTCCCAGTGTGTGGTTGTTCCTATGGTCTTAGTCTCACTAGTCTCTACCCCCAGTGTATGTGGTGTCCTATGGTCTTAGTCTCACTAGTCTCTACTCACAGTGTATCTGGTGTCCTATGGTTATGGTTCACTAGTCCTCTACTCCCAGTGTATGTGGTGTGTTCTATGGTCTTAGGCTCACTAGTCTATCTACTCCCAGTGTATGTCGGTAGTCCTATGGTCTTAGTCTCACTAGTCTCTACACCAGTGTAATGTGGTGTCCTATGGTCTTTCACTAGTCTCTACTCCCAGTGTATGTGGGGGGTTCTATGGTCTTAGGTCTACACTAGTCTCTAACCCAGTGTATGTGGTGTCTATGGTCTCACTAGTCTCTACTCCCAGTTATGTAGTGTCCTATGGTGACACTAGTCTCTACTCCCAGTGTATGTGGTGGTCCTATGGTCTTAGTATCACTAGTCTCTACTCCCAGTGTATTTGGTGTCCTATGGTCTTAGTCTCACTAGTCCTACTCCCAGTGTATGTGGGTGTCCTATGGTCTTAGTCTCACTATGTCTCTACTCCCAGTGTATGTGGTGTCCTATGGTCTAGTCTCACTAGTCTATAGTCCCAGTGTATGTGGTGTCCTCATGGTCTAGTCTCAAATAGTCTCTACTCCCAGTGTATATGTGGTGTCCTATGGTCTATTAGTCTCACTAGTCTTACTCCCAGTGTATGTGGTGTCCTATGGTCTTACTTAGTCTCACTAGGTCTCTACTCCCATGTGTATGAGGTGTACTATTGTCTCATAGTCTCTACTCCCAGTGTATGTGGTGGTTCCTATGGTCCTTTAGGTCTCACTAGTCTCTACTCCCAGTGTATGTGGTGGTGTCCTATGGTCTTAGTCTCACTAGTCTCTACTCCAGTGTATGAGGTGTCCTTATGGTCTCCACCTAGTCTCTTAACTCCCAGTGTATGAGGTGTCCTATGGGCTTCACTAGTCTTACTCCCAGTGTATGTGGTGTCCTATGGTCTTAGTCTCACTAGTCTCTACTCCCAGTGTATGTGGTGTCCTATGGTCTCCACTAGTCTCTACTCCCAGTGTATGTGGTTGTCCTATGGTTTAGTCTCACTAGTCTCTACTCCACAGTGTATGTGGTGTCCTATGGTCTCACTAGTCTCTACTCCCAGTGTATGTGGGTGTCCTATGGTCTTAGTCTCACTAGTCTCTACTTCCAGGTATGTGGTGTCCTATGTCTTAGCTCACTAGTCTCTACTCCCAGTGTATGTGGTGTCCTATGGTCTTAGTCTCACTAGTCTCTACTCCCAGTGTATGTGGTGTCCTATGGTCTTAGTCAACTAAGTCTCTACTCCCAGTGTATTGTGGTGTCCTATGGTCTAGTAGTCTCAAATAGTCTCTACTACTCCCAGGTGAATGTGGTTTGTCCTATGTGTCTAGCTCTCACTACTCTCTATTCCCAGTGTATGTGGTGTCCTATCGGTCTTAGTCCTCACTCAGTCTCTTACTCCCAGTGTATGTGGTGTCCTAGTGTCCTTAGTCTCACTAGTCTCTACTCCCAGTGTATGTTGGTGTCCTATGGTCTTTAGTCTATCACTTACTCTCTACTCCCAGTGTATCGTGGTGTCTAATGGTCTCTAGTGCCACTAGTCTCTAATCCAAGGTGTATGTTGGTGTCCTATGGCTTAGTCCCACTAGTCCTACTCCCCAGTGGATCGTGGTGTCCTATGGTCGTAGTCTCACTTGTTCTTATACTCCCAGTGTATGTGTTGTTCCTATGGTCTTAGTCTCACTAGTCTTCTACCCCCAGTGTATGTGGTTTGTCCTACTGGTCTTAGTAAATCATCTCAACTGAACCCTCATCGGTTCTCTCGGTCTCTCGTCCGGACGGTTTTTTTCTTTTTTTTTTGAGGATGAGGCTCCAGGACCGTTACTGAGGTACACCTAGGCCTGGCACACCTGGACGTGCCTGGTCCAATCCAGCTGACGACCCCTCTAACTGCATACCTGCCTTGGTCGCTGCAGCACCGAATCTGTCTCACCATCAAGTCGCTGACCCCTCCCACCTCCTCCCCCTTCCCCTCCACCCACTCCACACCACACCCATATACTTGAGATTCTATGATTTACCAATGAGGTCTTTAAGAAAATCAAATCTGACCCATAGGGTCTTGAACTTTAATAGTTTCTATGGATCTTGTCCAGAGCATGCTGGCCATTTAAAACTGGTGTTTGCTCTTTACTTATTTGAAATGGGAAAATAAGGAAGACAATGCTTTCATTTCAATGAAGACAAAATGAAGAAAGGTTTAGAGATGTAAGGTAATGATTTGAAATACGGCCTGTATCTCGGTTAGAGATGTAATGTATGATTTACTACGGCCTGTTGTTATCTCCGGGTTAGAGATGTAATGTGATGATTTAATACGGCCTGTATCTCTGGTTATGAGATGTAATGTATGATCAATATGGACTGTATCTCGTGATTACAAGCAAGTCAAATCGAGATGAGTGAAAACACTAGAAGAGACCAGTGTGACTTCTATCCCAGGTGATTTTCCTAAGGCTGAGGTATTTAGTCAAGTTATCAGTTGTTCCACACCAAGGCTACGATGTGGGCTGAATGGAAACAAACAACCACACATGACTGGAAACGCAACTCATTCATCTCATTAGTACATCAATATTTCAGTCTATTGAATATTCATCAATGAAAAGATGGATTTCTTGATTAATGGTTTTATGAAACCTTCCAAAGCGGACACACACCTATACAATAAAGGAAGTTTATCAAAATAAGTTAATGACGGGAAGATTCATCTTACTACATTCAATTATAGTCACAGCCTTCCTCTTCATTTGCTCAACTGGAGGAAGGGATGGAGAAATGGATTTACAATAGGCAGGGTGGAGCTCTAACTGGAGGACTGGGATGGAGAAATGATTTACAATAGGCAGGGTGGGGTCAACTGGAGTGAATGCGGGATGGAGAAATGATTATAATAGGCAGGGTGGGGACTCTCAACTGGAGGAATGGATGGAGAGAATGATTACAATAGGCCAGGGTGGGGTCAAACTGGAGGAATGGGAGGGAGAAATGATTTACAATTAGGCAGGGTGGGGGTCCAACTGAGAGGAATGGGATGGAGAAATGCTTTACAATAGGCAGGGTAGTAGGCTCACCTGGAGGAAGGCGTTCCCAAAGGGCACACATTCCCCTATAACTTTGCCCTGTATAATACACTACTTAACTTGACAAGAGCCCTGTGGGACCCTATGGAACCCTTAGTGGAAAACCCTATGGGGAACATGTGGGACCCTGTGGAACCCTATGGAAACCCTATGGGCCCTGTGGGACCCTGTGGAACCCTGTGGGAACCCTGTGGACACTGTAGAACCCTGTGGGACCCTGAGGAAACCATGTGGGACACTGTGAGAACCCTATGGAACCCTGCGTGGAACCCTATAGGAAACCCCGTGCGGACCCTATGGAACCCTGTGGGACCCTTGTTGGACCCTGTGGAACCCTAGTGGAACCGTGGAAACCCCGTCACTGTGGACACCTGCTGGAACCATATGGAAAGCCTGTGGACCCCTGTGGAACCCTATGGAAACCGTTTATGGGCCATAGGTCCAAATGTGGAATACATTCCGTATGTTGATTGAAGCACCTTGCAAACTTGGTGTGGAGCTACTTTCACCAAAATGGTGAAATCCCTGAGACCAGAAGAAATAGTTGCAAGTACCACCACTTTTGGTAGAAGGACAATGGATATGCAGCAATGTAATGTTCACACCCTTTGAGTCAAACTCTGCTTGGTAATTGTTATTCATGGTAATAAAGTGCATTTAGTTGATTTGGTGTCCTTAGAGAAAATGAGGAGGGCTGCAACAATGCCACACGTCTTGTACGTATCTTCTCTAAAGGTCGCCAGAGGAAAGAACCTATTGGTAAACAGAAGGGAGAGGGTGTACCAACTGTCCTAAACCGCCCAGGCGGCAAGACCTATTGTTAAAACAGAAGACAGAGGCCTTGTCCATGTCCTAACTGCCCAGGGAAAAGACATATTGTTAAACAGAAGGGAGAGGTTTGTCAATGTCCCTAACTGCCAGGGGAAAAAGACCTATTGTGAAACAGACGGCCGAGGGTGGGAATTCTGGCTGTTGGCCCCCCATTCAGTGAAGTGAAGTATAAAATCTGTGAAGGTTACAATTATAATGATGGAGCCGTTTCTATTGACTCATTCCAATGTCAATGAATTTAATTTAAAGCGATTAAATCTCAACACTAGCCGTCAGTTATTAAGCAAAGTATGGAATATATTGTCAGGACCTCACGAACCCTGGGAGTTGGTGGGAATGGAACCTGGTGGTGCAACTTGTACCCAACAGTGGTAACTACACCTACATCTGACACAAGGGGGGACTAACTTCACCGAGGATGTATGAATGAAACCCGTCAAAGGTAGTTACTAAGGACTGTATACAGTGGACAACCTGCTATAACAATTATAAGTATTGAGGTGTTACAATATGGCCTCTACCATGTCTGTAAGATGTCCAACAATTTTACGTGTATTTTCAGGACTCTCTGGAGGGTATGAGCAGCACTGGAAAGGTGGCCATGAATGTTAGAGTCCATCATGTTGGGCTGAGGACCACAGAAGCAGATGACAAACTGGGTTCTCTACTATTCAATTCCTACTCTTTGGGGAAAGGAGGGGACCGTTACCCAACGATAAGGTTCCCTCAAATCATTTCAGGAAGTCCAGTGAATCTGGAGGCTCCTCAGAGGAGGAAGGGAGAGGACCATCGTACTCTACACTGAAATTCATAAAAATAAAAAATCATTTAGATAAAAACTATACTAAAGATTATCACATATCACCAAATAAGTATTTTAACACAATTATTTGGGAAAGAAGGGTTGTACTGCATTAGCCTCAACAGCCACTCTGTAGGGTAGCACCCCTGGTGTAGCCGGAGCGACAGCTAGCCTTCTGTTCCGGGGGCCCTCTGGGTACATTGGCCTTTCAATACAAAACCTAGAGAGGATCATTGTCCTCACCCCTTCAATAGTCACTTACAACAGTACTTATGACAACTTCCGGAGGACGTCCATCCAAACCTCATCAGAGCTACTACTGCAGCATAGAACAAACATGGTGTCCACCAATTCAAAGGACCAGAGAATGAAAATCGAGTACTGAAAGAATAAAGCTTACATCTAGGCTAGCACAACACGTGCAATAACATGTGCGTGAGTAGAGAGGAGAGAGAGAAAGATTGTCATGTTTTATTCAGTTTCACTTACGTAGCTAGCCAAATGCAGCTCGCGAGGTTTAGCCCTACTCGAAACACTCTGCTCAAACACAGGGATGCTGATGTTAGCTGGCGGGGTAATGACTAGCCCACACAAACACATGTAACTCTTCCAAGTCAAGGGTCAAGCTTTTGGTTCTTACTAATCTGTATTGCCACTGGGGGCCCCGCGGTGTAACTGCTGACTGACGGGTAAACGTTACTGCATGATTGTAGCAGGGTTTACTAAGGATGCTTCAGTTTCTATGAGCTTTGCCTGATTATGATGTCTAATTTAGTCAAATATGGTCGAGACAACTATGGTTAGATTTTAAATATAAATATTAACAGTAAAAACACAAAGGTGGTGTTAAAACAGTTATATGTTGGCTTGGCTGATAACAAGGGATATGATTGAATTTCATCTGGCAGTGTGGCTCACAGGTCTACAGCCAATCAAAGGACTAGCTACCCATTCCCCCAACGGCTGCTCTCACCCCCACCCCCCACCCCAATCCATGACATGTGGACCTCTCAATTAATCCCCTCCATGAAAGAGATGTGGGTCAGCCTGATGACACCAAACTACCCAAATAATCCCCTCACCATGAAGACTGCGGGTCCTAGGGTCTAGCCTGAGGAACCAAATAACCAATCAATCCCCTCATGAACGGGACTACCCCCCCCGGGGGTTCAGCCTGATGAAACCAAACTACCCAAATAATCCCCTCCATGAAAAACTGGGGGCCAGTCCTGATGAACCATACTACCCAATAATCCACTCCATGAGGACGGGTGGGTCAACACCGCGTGCAGGACAATTACAGTGCAAATGATTAATTGCAGCCCATAAAACAACACAGTGCATTTTATTTTGTAAATAAACAAGTTAAATAAAACATCAACAACAAAAGTGTTTGAGAAAAAATTAAGAGAAGTAAAATAATAATAAACAGTAAGGGAGGCTATATATACAGGGGAACCAGAGTACCGGTGCCAGAGTCACTGTTCGGGGGGCAACGGACCAGCTAGGGGAGGTATATGTACATGTGGTAGAAGTTAAAGTGTGACTATGCAGACATAATTAAAACATAATATACACCAAGTATGTGGGACACTTCTTCAAATGCAGTGGATTCTGCTCATTTCAGCCCACACCCGTTACTGACAGGTGTATACCAATCGAGCCAAAACATAGTTTCACACAGTGCTTTCGGAAAGTATAATGAACCCTTGACTGTTTCCACATGTTCAGCCTATTGTCTAAAATTGAGTAAATTGTTTTTTTTACTCATCAATCTACACACAACATCCCATAATGACAACAGTGATGGGTTTTTTTAGAACTCCTTGCATTCATTGGTTGGGTGCTTAGTGTTCGTTGTTCTGGTTGGAAAGTTGAAACCTTCACCCCCAGTTCTGAAGTCCAGAGCGCTCTGGAGCAGGTTTTCAAACAAGGATCTCTCTGTACTTTTGCTCTGCATCTCTCGCCCTCGATTCTGATCCCTAGTCTCCCAGTCCCTGCCACTGAAAACACATCCCACAATGTTATGAATGCTGACACCCAACCACATGCGTTCAACATAGGGATATGGGTGCAGGTTAACCTCAAGACGTGACGCTTGGCATCAAGCCAAAAGCGTTCAATCTTGGTCTTCCATCAGACCAGAGAATATCTTGTATTCTCATGGTATCGAGAGTCTTTAGGTGCCTTTGGCAAGAAACTCACAAGCAGGCTGTCATGTGCCGTTTACTGAGTGAGTGGCTTCGAGCGTATGGCTCACGCTTACCAGTAAAGCCCTGAGTGGGGTCGATTCATCTGGAGTGCTGCAGAGTAGTATCTTTATTGAAGGTTCTCCCGATATCTCACAGAGGTTACTCTGGAGCGTTTCTGTCGAGAAGTGGACCATCGGGATTCTATCGCGGGTATGCATCGTCACCTCCGCATGACCAAGCCCTTCTCCCCCGATAGCTCAGTTGGGCTGGCGGCCTAGCTCTTAGGAAGAATCTAGGTAGCGTTCCAAGACTGCGTCCATTTTAAGAATGATGGAGGCACACGGTATTCTATGGGGGACTTCAATGCTGCAGACATCTTTTGGTACCCTTACCCAGATGCTGTGGTCTCGACACCCAATCCTAGTCTCGGAGCTATACAGGACAATTCCTTTCGCCTCATGGCTCCGGTTTTTGATCTGACATTGCACATGTTCAACGGTGGGACCATATAGAGGGACAGGTGTTGTTGTGCTTTCCAAATCATGTCCAATTCCCCAATTGAATTTACACAGGTGGATCCAAATCACGTTTGTAGATAATATCTCAGGGATGATCAAACGGAAACAGGATGCACATGAGCTCAATTTCCCGAATCTCATAGCAAAGGGTCTTGCCGTAACACTTCTGTGAAATAAAGTATTTCTATATTTTTGCAAACATGTCTAAAACACCTGTTTTCACTTGTCAGTATGAGTATTTTGAGTAAATGATGAGAAAATAGATCTAAGTTTAATCTATTTTAGAATATGGCTGTTAAACTTAAACAAAATGTGGAAAAAAGTCAAGGGGTCTGAATACTGTTTTGAAATGCGCTGTAGATATGGTGTGGACTGTATAATCAATACAATTAAATCTATATACCTCACTGTCTGGTCGTTGTGACTGATACTGACTTTTTAAACTGCTCTGGTCCAGTCTACTCAAATATCTTGGGACTATACATGTTCTCTCTACAAACAATACTTGGATAATTTGTCATTTCTAATATGAAACAGACCATTGCATGAATAGATAGAGCAGGTTTCAGCGACACTGATTTAAATGAAAAATGGTGAAAAATATACTGTCAATATTCGTCACTACCAAAGAATAGCAGTTGAGGTTTTATATTAATTAATATAAACACTAAGAAAAGGTGACAAGTACCCAGTAAAATACTACCTTGAGAAAAATCTAAAAAGCATTTGGTTTTATAATATACTTAAGTATCCAAAGTAAGTATGTAATTGCTAAAAGCATATACGAACGTATCAAAAGGTAAAAGATTACAATTATAAATCATGTTCAAGTTCCTCTAATATAAAGCAAACAGACGATGTGTCTTGTTTTAAAATGTACATTCAGCCAGAGGCACACTCCAAAACACTCAGACACTGACAACACACAGCAGTGTGTTTAGTTGAGTCTGCAAGATCAGAGGCAGTGAGGGATGTTCTCTGATAAGTGTGTGAATTGGACCATTTCTGTCCTGCTAAGCATTCAAAATGTAACGAGTACTTTGGGGTGTCAGGGAAAGTTCTATGGGGTAACAACATACATACATTATTCTTTAGGAATGTAGTGAATGTGAAGTAGTAAAAGTAGTCAAAATATGAATTAGTGAAGGCATAGTACATATACCCCCAAACAAAAACTACTTAAAGAGTAGTACGTAAATGTATTTTTAATTAAGTAACTTGACACCACTGGGTAACTCTGCTCTACTAGCTAGCTGGACTATGCACTTGGCTCTGCTAGCAAATACCCTGTGGTGAGTGTACACTTAGCCTATTCTGGACCACAGAAAATAACAGTTTTAAACAGTTGTTAAAAAAACTGAACTTCTTCAAGAACAGAATTAGTTCCTGTAAGATTAGCATGACACTTAGTCGTCACACCAATCTTTGTTATGTCTCAGTGGGTTTCATAACCACTGTCTGTTATAAACAATTCAATAATGATGAGCCAGGAGACAGGAATCAGTGTCAACCTATTTATCTGGAACGTGATCATCTCAACACCATACAAACCCCCATGATGCTCTGCAGCACAACCCCAATACACAGCAAATAAACATTAGATAATGTGAACATGGAACACGAAACAAAACTCATAGAGCGAATTTAAATGTTCAGTTGTGAGAACGTAGGGCCATGGACTAGGGTGCAGATAAGGTCAGTATGGTTTGTATCAACTGATATGATTACAGTAGGTGACATTAAACAAGTGCATACGGTCCATTATTAACACATGTGAAGTAGATGGTGGGAGCTAAAAGAAGGCCATGTGACAGTGAGACGGTTTTTCGTGAGGAGGTCAGGCGTTGTGAAACACTAGATCAGGGACAGGTATGAAATGGCAGGGCTGCGGAAATATGACACAGAGACACATTCTGGATCATGGCTCAGACCTGACCTGAGACACCAAAACAGAAGATGACCATAGCCAAAGTATCTGTCCAGAGGCTATTATGGGATTTCTATGTTTCATCAAAGGATCCTACAAATAGAAATATGGTGTTCAGTGTGTGTGTGTCACAGGTGGGTGTGTGTGTGTTCCAGTGTGTGTCCGTGTGTTCAGTGTCGTTGTCTGTGTCAGAAATGTGGTGCCGTGTTTTGTGTTCAGTGTGTAGTCCAGTGTGTGTATCTGTGTGGTTGTGTGGTGTGTTGTAATGTGTGTGTGTATGTGTTTCCCAAGTGTCGTGTGTGGTCAAGTGTGTGTCCCGGATTGGTGTTTGTGTGTGTTCAGTGTGTTTGTGTCCTAGGGTGTGTCGTGTGTCCGTGTGGTGTCTAGTGGGCATGTGTCGTACCAGTGCTGATGGTGTGTGTGTGTATGTGTTGTGTGTCCTGTGTGTGTCCAGTAGTGTATGTGTCGTGTGTGCCCCAGTTTGGTGGGTAGTGTTGTGTTCAGTGTGTTGTGGTCCAGTCTGTTGATTGTCCTATGTGTTGTGTTTTTTCAAGTGTGGGTGTGTGTGTGTCAGTGTGTGTTTGTGTGTTTCCAGAGTGTGTGTATGTGTCAGTGTGTGTAGTGTGTGTGTGTGTGTGTGTGTGTCGCACAGTGGTGTATGTGTGTGTGTGTCCAGTGTGGGTTCGTGTGTGCATCCAGTGTGTGTGTGAGTGTGTGTTGTGTCGTGTTTCCAGTGTTTATGTGTGTTTGTTTCAGTTTGTTATGTGTGTGTGTGCCAGTGTTTGCTGTTCTTCTTTTTTCTACGTTCATTGTGTTTGTGTCTCCAGTGTGTGTGATTCAGTGTGTGTGTTTTGTCTTGTGTTCACATTGTGTGTTTGTGTCAGTGTTATTGTACTGTGTGTCATCACAGTGTGTTATGTTTTGACACTATGGACACTGAAGAAGCAAAAAATGCTCATAAGAAACCTAAACCTGGATCGAGGGTGCTCAGTGAATGTGGAGTGGAATAGTGTTCTAGGTTGGGTCAGTTTGTCAGAGGGGACTCTGTAGAGTGACAGATCAGTGCCCGGGTTGCGCAGTTCTCAGATACTTCCTACTCTGTGTGAAGCTGTTTTAGCGGGGACGTCTTTGCTTGTGAGTTGGGTTTTTGTATTGTGACAGGCAGAGTAAACTTGTTTTCAGAGACAGAACAGACTCCAGGATATTTGTCATTGTATCCAATCCTATTCCCATCCTCTCCTGCTGATTTTGGTATATGGCCACTCCGCTGTATCATTCCTTTATTTTTTTCCACTCTACACTTCAGTTGTGTTGCCCAGTTTTGACCCTTGCTTTGTTTTTTGTTTTTTGTCCATATTCCTCAAATCTCCTCGGGTGACAGTTACGGCTGCTTTTTTTTGCTACTTGTCATTTGTTTCTGTCACCTCAAAGTTGTTCTGAGAGGAATTTGTTTACTGTGTTTTGTTTTCAGTGTGAGTAATCACAGACATGTTGATGGTGTGATGAAACCAGACACAATTTTAGAAATGCATTCATCATGTGTACTTTTATAATGTTAATCTCACTTTTCACTAATTCATTTAATGTAGATGTTTTTAGGTATGTATTTGGAGTGTTTAAGTATGTTTGTAGAGTTTTGTGTCATATTTTCGTTTTTGTTATTACGTTGTATTGTTTTATTTAAAACCCACTGTTTTGCTATTTAATGAACACACACACACATACACAGGACAACACACACACACACCTGCGTATGCATGCATGACAAACACACATTTCTTAAGTAACACGAACACAGCCAAACACACAACACACACAAATACAAAGACACACACATTTGTCAAAGCAACTCTTTGTTCGTTTTGGGTGTATTTGATTTGTGCTTTGTAAGAACTATATGATATTTAATATGACCAAGTAAGTATGTGGTGTTTCGTTGACTTTTGACTTCACTTGATTTAGACTATTCTTAGTTTGTTTCTTCAAAGCAGTCAAAACACTTTTGTTTTTAAGTCCAGTTTTTCATGTGTTCTTTCCACCATTTTCCATAACTTGTAGACGGTAAGCAGAAGAACAGGACCAGTCATTGAGGGGATACACCTGAAACTAAACACACACATTTGGGTACACACACACAACACACACAACACACACACCACACCACAACACACTTAGACAAAACACACACAGTTTTTTTTCACACACAACACAAACACACTTTACACTGTTTTTTTCAGTTATAACATTGGTGCAACAAGTGTCTGTTTTTTGTTTGTCACCAAAGTTGTTTTTAGCTGTGTGTGTGTTGTAGCCCAGTGTGTGTTTGTTTTTTCTTGGTGTGTCGTTCCAGTTTTGTTTTTGCTCTGTCCAGTGGAATGCTGTTTGTATTTTTTATTGTGTGTCTTTTTGTTTGTATTTGTCTTTTTTTTTTGTTTTGTTTCGATTGTGTGTTGAGTGTTTTTTCAGTGTTTTTGTCCAGTGCGTGTTTTCTCAGTAGTTGTTGTAGTCTTGTGTTTTTTTGTTTTTTGACGTCAGTCTGGTGTGTTTGTGTGTGTGGTTGATGTTTATTTTGTTTGTGTTGTGTGTACAGTGTGTCTGTGTAGTTGTGTCTTTTTTGTGTTTTGTGTATGTCTAGTTTTTGTGTTTGTGTTTGTCTTGTGTTTGTGTTTGTGTGTGCAGAGTATTTGTTGTCCAGTGTTTGTGTTTTGTTGTCCAGTGTGGTTTTGTTTTTGTTTGGTGTGTTTGTTTGCTTTGTCCCGTGTGAGTAAGTTTTCTGTTCTTTTGTGTTGTTGTGTTTGTACGGTGTCTGTCGTGTTTGTTCAGTTGTGTGTGTTTGTAGTTTGTGTGTGGTGTGTGTGTGTTTTTTTTAGGTCCAATGTGTGTGTGTTGTTTTTTTGGGTTTTTTGGTGTCGTGTGGTGTTGTTTGTTACAGTGTATCGTTGGTGCTTTCAGTTTGTGTTTGCTGTGTTTGTGTTTTTGTGTGTTTGTCAGTGGTCTGTGTTTCTTTGTGCTTTGTTTGTTTCCAGTTTGTGTGTTTGTGTAGGTCTAGTGTTGTGTGTGTGTGTGTTACAGTGTGAGTGTTTAAATGTGTTGTGTCAGTGTTGTCGTTTTTTTTTTTGCTCCATTGGTGTGTGTGTGTGTCGCGTCACTTTGTGTGTTGCGTTTTGGGTCCTTTGTGGTTTATGTGTCCAGTGTGTGTGTTTACAGTGTGTGTGTTGTGTGTATCCATGTGTGTGTGTGTGTTCCGAGTGTGTCGATTACTTTGATACACGTGCACACACACACACACACACATGTGACAACCAATCTACACACACACTGACAACATCACACACACCCGACAAACACCCACCACACACTGGAAACACACACATACACACACCACACACACAGTTTGACAACAACAGCACACACACAACCGGACACACACACACACACACACACACTGGACATCACACACACACACACCCACAACTGGGACACACACACACCACTGGGACACACACACACACTGGACACCACTAGACACACACACAACCACTGCACACACACACACACAACACCTACTTACACACACATGCATAACACTTTGGACAAACACACACACTGGACAAAGTTTTTATATTTTCTCACCTGTTTTGTTTTTTCACTTAGACACACACGTCTAACTTGAATCTTTGTGTCTTTTTGTATGCGTTCACTGTTTGTGTTTTTTACTTGTGTGCCTGTTTGTAGTTGTCCCAAGTGTCTATTGTGTCAGATGTTTTTATTAGTGTAGTGTGTGTATCTTGTTTATTTTTTTTTTTTCTTTTCTTGTTCCAGTGTGTCTTTATGTTGCTTCAGTTGCTTTGCTTCAGTGTTTTTCTGTTTCTTTTTTGTTTTTACTGTTTTCCAGCTTTGTGTTTCGTGTGCTATGTGTGTTATATTTCCAGTTTGTGTATGTGTTAATTTTGTTTTCTATTTGTTTTTAGTGTTTGGTTGTGTGTGTGCTGTCTAGTGTATGTGGTGTATCAGTTACTTGTGTGGTCAAGTTGTTTGTGTTGTGTGTCCAGTGTGTGTGTGTGTGTGTGTTGTTGTGTTGTCGTGTTCTGTGTTGTACAGTGTAGTAAATCTGTGTGTGTTTTGTGTTTGTGTGTGGTCTGGTGCTGTGTCCAGTGTGTGCGTGTGGTTTCTGTGTGCAATGTGTGTGTTTGTGTGGGTCCAGTGTTGTGTGTGTGTTGGTGGTGTGGGTGTGTGTGTGTGTGTCCAGTGTATGTGTGTGTGTTGTGTGTGGTCCAGTGTGTGTGTGGTGTGTGTAGTGTTTGTCCAGTGTGTGTTTGGTGTCAAGTGTGTGTGTGTGGTGTGTATTTCTAGGTGGGGTGTGTGTCCAGTGTGTTTGTTTTTCCAGTGGTTTTGTGTGTGGTTGGCGTCCTTTGGGTGTGTGTGTCCTTTGTGGGTATGGTCCCTGGTTGTTTTCAGTGTGGGTGTGTCATTCAGTGTGTGGTGTGTGTCCATTGGTGTTTTGGGTCCATTGGGGGTGTGGGGCCATTTTTGTACTGAACGTGCACAACAACACAACAACACTGGGCAAACACACACAACAACCCCAACACACACACACACACACCACAGGGCACACACAGACACACAAACCCACACAGGCAAACACACACACACACCGGGGAAAACCCCAACACTGGACACACCACACACTGGAACAAAAGACAACCACACCCCAACACACACACAAACAGGACACACGCACACCACACACACACACACACCCCAAAACTGGACACACACCATCAACTGGGGAAAAACACACACTAGACACAAACCACACTGACATTTTTGTGTTTGTCCTGTGTGTGAGTGGTGTGTGTTGTCCTGTGTGTGTGTGTGTTTTTTTTTTGCCCGGGTTTTTGTCCCCGTGTGTGTGTATCCAGTGTGTGGTGTGTATCCCGTTTGGGGTTGGTGTCCGTGTGTGTGTGTTTCAGGTTGTACAGTGGTGGTTCAGGTTGGGTTTTAGGGGTGAACACCCAAAAACCCCCAAAAAACACCTTTTGCGCGCCCCCACCAAACACCTACACACACACAGACAACACACAGATAACAGACACACAGAACAGACACGACACACCACCAACAGGAACATGACACACACACACACACAGTTTTAAAACTTTGTCCCAATGGTGGTTAGAAAATTTTTTTCTTAATAGCCTGATAACTCCAACATTCGATATGAAAATGACATAAACCTCTACATACTTGAGTTTTCCAGTCTGCAGTGGGATCCTCCAGTCCAGCAGAGACTCTGACTCCGGTCTCTGGGTGATGTACTCAGATCCAGCCCCTCAGGTGTGAGGGGTTTTACCTCAGAGTGAGATCAGAGTACACCCCTTTCCCCTGTGACAGACAGCCGAAGCCTGCAAAGGTCAAAAACTATTAAAAACCCCACTGCTATTTTTTGGTGGTGAAAATAGTAGCAGTATATTTTTTTTCAAATATCAATATACAGCATCCTGACACCTCCAATTATTCATAAAGAATTTATTATTTTTAGAAATGACAATTATCAAAAAATTTTTTGAGATAGAAACAGTTTAGTACAAATTTTAGAGCTGACCAGAGCGTTTTAAAAAGCTAATCAAAAGACGACGTGAGGTACGATTGATTGTAGGGGTTTTACAGTCCAAACCCCTATCTATTTTTACAGTGAAGATAACATTTTAAAGTGGCTTAATTAAACATTTTTGATTTGAATCAAATGTTTTCATATGAGGACGTATATAATGTACCTTTTTTTTTGAGGTATTTTAAAAATATCCCTTCACCCTTTGAAATAAAACCCTTTTTTCGTGAGTAGATAAAAAGTTTCTAAAAAACCACGAATTAATCCTGATGTGCCATGATTAAGAAAAAACGAATGAACTAATAATAATGATAGAAAGTTACAGAGGCTACAACAAAACTGCTAACCTCTCACCATTTCCCAAAAACAGAGGGGTATGATCCCTTTTTTCCTCTGTAACTTTCCATTTACTCATTTCACGATTCATTCATGTTATTTTTAATCATAGTACACCACATGAAAAGTAGAAGTGTTTAGAAACAGCTTCTTTTTCTACTGACAATAAAAGTGAAGTGACTCCAAATGACAGGAATTATTTACCATTCAGTTTTTTTTTAGGAAAAAAATAAACCAAAACACAACCAAGACAAAATGCAAATGTATTCAACAGTTTGTAGAATCACAAACTGATGTAATCACTGCAGGGGAAAGGGAAAATGGGAAACCAAATATAAAATTATATACTTTTAAACAAAAAAGGAAAAAAGTCCAAATTTTAAAATTTTTTAAATGGGGAAAACTATATACTAAAGTGTTTTATTCTAAACCGTAACACAGATATGATGAAAAAACTCTCAAAAAAACGGGACATTTTTGTATGTTGCCCCAATATGAAACATTCTATCTCAAATCCAAAATGGGCATAGCACCAAAAATTTAAAAATGTAAAAATTACTGCCAAAACTAGGTGGGGCTACGTGTGCCCTTTTAAAAACCCTGTGGATCTCGTGAAAGTTACACTTGTTTACCCAATACGGAAAATACCTCAGAGTCTCCATTTACAGTGGGATTCCCCCGTCCAGCAGAGGGGCAGCTTCACTCCTGAATCCTTCAGGCATTTTTGTTTCCCCGTTTTTCCAGTGTGAGGGGTTTACTTTAGAGGAGCGAGAAGCACAGTTCCCCGTGACTAGACAGCTTTACAGCCTGCCCAAGAGTCAAACATATAAAATCACACTGCTATTTTTTGGTGGGGGAAAAAAATGGGAGTTTTTTTTTTCAAAATTTCAATATATCATGTCCAACCTGCCCCAAAACATTATAAATTAATTTCATTATTTGAAATACATAATATTGTGTGAGAGAGAAAAAATTATATAGAATATTTTGGGAGGACCCGAGAGTTTAAAAAAACAGTATCGTTAAAAACAGACAGTGAGGTTCAGATTTAAGTATTTAGTTACGTCCACACCATTCTTTTTGCAAAGATAAAATTTTAAATGTGCTTATAATGCAGATTTTTTGGGTTTGAGATCAAAAGTTTTATATGAGGTGACAGTATATAAAGTCCTTTTTTTTGGGTTTTTTATAATATCGTTTTACCCTTTTAGAAAGAAAACATTAAATATCTTTTTCCCCTATTTGAAGAATCTTAAATTTTTGACCAATTTACTTATAGTGTATTTTAAAATAGCAAAAGTGAGTATTTTTGGTTTTAAAATTTGGGGCATTTTCAGTTTGGTTTGGTTATGTTTTGCCGATAGTTAAAAGTGGGGGAGATGACTGGAGTAATTTTCTGCTAAGTGAGTAGATAAATTTTTTAAACACAAAAATTTAAACCTGTGATACCTGTTAATAAAAAAATTTTAAAGAACATGAGGAGAAAATTTCAGGGCTACAAAAAACATGCTAACCTCTCACCTTACCCCAAAACAGAGGGGGTTTTGATCCTTTTCCTCTGTAACTTTTCATTATACATTATGATTCATTCAGATTATTTATAATCACGGGAGCATCACTGAAAATAAAGTGTCAGAAAAACCCTTTTATTCTTACTGACAATACAAGTAAAATTGACTCCAAAAAGACGGACTTATTTACCATTCAGTTTTATTTGGGAAAAACTAATCAAACACACCAAGAAAACTGCAAATGTATTCAACAAGTTGAGTCAAAACTTGGGTAATCACTGGGGTAAAGGGAAAATGGGCCAAATACAAATTATGATAATAATTTTTTCCAAATAATTTCGTATTTTAAAAAGGAAAAATACCAGATAAGTTCTTTGTATCTAAAAAAAAAGGTATGCATGAATACTCTCAAATAAAAGGTGATCATTCTCCTTATAGTGTATACAAGTAGTAAAAAAGTTAGTTATTTGGTCTAAACGCTGTTGGTTGAATTTGCAGACAAGTTGTTTTGGGTTTGTTTTTGGGGTGATGTTTTGCCCAACAGTAAAATGAATGGTGGATGATGACTGCGTTTATTTTCTTGTTAAGTGAGTAGCTACATGTTCTAAACACTAATAAATTGTAATCCTGATGAGACATGATTAGAGTAAAAATCAGAAGAATCATGAATAATAATGAATGAGAATGGTACAGAGGCTACAAACAAAACATGTCTACCTCTCACATTAACCTCAACTAAAATGTGGAACATTTGTCAGGCACCTAATATGAAACGTTTTATTCATCAAATCCAAAAATGCTGGGAGTATAGAACCAAATGTAAAACTGTAAAGCTTCACTTGTCGAAACAAATATGGTGTTGGACTAGTGTGTGTCTGTAAACACATGTGGATATGTGAAACAGTTATCACTTGTTGTGAACCAAACAGGAATACTGACCTCGAAGAGTCTCCAGTTTTTCAGTGGGGATTCCCCAGTCCAGCAAGAGCAGCTCACTCCCGAACCTTCAGGTCATTTTTTACTCAGATCCCCGCTCTCTAGGTGAGGGGTTTTTACTTTAAGCTGGAAGAGAAGCACAGCCTTCCTCTGGACTAGACAGCCGACAGCCTGCAAAGAGAAATCATATTAAAACCAACCTGCTATTTTTGGTGGTGAAAATAGGGGGCAGTATATTTTTTTTACATGTTCAAAATACATCAGTGTCCGAATCTCCCAATCTATTCAAATGAATGTTCTTTTTTAAAAAATGACAAATTATCAAGATTGCTTTAGATAAAAACAGTCTATTACAAATATTTGAGAAACTGCCCCGACCATTTTAAAAAAAGCAATCAGTCAAAAGAAGCAGTGAGGTATCAATTTAGTTTGTATTGAGTATACAGTCCCACATATACTTTTTGACAGTGGATAACATTTTAAATTGCTCTGTACTCCAGCTTTTGGATTCAGTCAAAGGGTTTATTTTGGGTGACAGTATAAAAGTCCCCTTTTTTTGAGGGTTTTTTCTACATATCTGTTTCACCATTTAAAAATGAAACCCTTTTATGTATCTATCCCCTTTTGAAAAAGTCAAAGTATTCTGACCAATTATATAGGTATTAAGGTTAAAAAGTGTAGTATTTGTTTTGATATCCTTGAACACAATGTTTTACTAAGCTTGTGACTAAAACTCGTTGTTGCATTTGCAGTTTTTTTGGGTTATGTTTTTGGGTTTTGTTTTTTGCCAAAATTAAAATGGTGGCGGCGGGGTTTTAAATTTTTGCAAGTGAGTAGATAACGTTTCTAAACATACTAAAAAAATCCTAAAGATGCCATATTAAAAAAAATCAAATGAATCATGAATAATAATGATGAGAAAAATTTCACGAGCCAATAGGGGGGGGGGGGGAAAAAAAAAACTTCGATGTGCCCTTGAGCAAGGCACTTAAACCTAATTGCCCGGAGTCGCTCGGATAAGACATTGCTAAAGACCAAAAAAAAAAAAAAAAAGAAGAGGCCCAACTTTGGCGGAAATGTGACATTTCCTGTGGCGGTCCCCATGGAAACCCGTTTCCCCTTAGCGCTTTTAGGTTTTTTCGACTGCCTTGAAGAAAATTTTTAACATTCTGAAATGTTCCGTATTTACGACTGTCAGCAAAGTAATGATGGAGTTTTTTCTTTTTGCTTATTTTAGCTTTCTTGCCATAATATGGACTTGGTCTTTTTAACCCAAAAAAGGGTTCTTTTGATACCCCCCTACCCCTTTTATAAAACACTGATTGGCTCAAAGTTTCGAGGGAAAAAAATTCCACAAATAACTTTTTAAAAAGCACACCGTAATTTAAATGATTCCATGGGGACTACCTCATGAAGCTGGTTTGGCAAGCCAAGGTGTGCAAAGCTGCATCAAGGCAAAGGGGGGCATTTGAAGAATTAAAATAACATTAAATTTTTTTGTTTAACATTCTTTGGTTACTACATGATTTCCATATGTGTTATTCATAGTTTTGGGGTATCTTTTACTATTTTTTTACAATGTAAAAATTTAAAAAAAAAAAAACCTTGAAGAGTAGTGTGTCAAACTTTTGATGGTACAGTTATAAAAAATGTTTCTTTTAACAGTAGATAACATATTTTTAAACACTACTAAAATTTAAATTTTTTGGGGTGTGGTTTTTGGGCCAGTGTTGTGTGTGGGTTGGTTGTGTGGTTCAGTGTGGTGTATGCAGTGTGTGTGGGTTGTGTGTGGTGTGTGTGTTTGGTGTGTGTGTGTCCCGTGTGGGGTGTGTTTTTTTGGTGTGTTGTGGTTGTGAGGTCAGTGTGTGTGTCCTGTGGGTGTGTCCATGTTGTGTTCATTGAGTGATCCAGGAAAATGACCTCAGAGTCTCCAGTTTACGTGGGATTTCCCCCGTCCAGCAGAGAGCGCTTTACTCCTAATCCTCGGCAGTTTCCAGATCCAGCTCTTCAG
>JAGTTL010000593.1:0-35283 GCA_036851935.1 Coregonus suidteri | reverse complement strand
ACCTAAAGGGGTGCCCATTTTTTGAGTCATTTTCCTCGATGTCATTAACTGGCATAAGTTGGCAAAATGGCAAAATTTGGGGGGAAATTTGCTTTAAAATGGCAAACATTTTCTCCCCCCCAGGGCAAGATGGTAAAATGGGCAGGAAAATAAGTTTAAAAACTGCAAAAAAATTTATACCCCCCAGGGAAAAATGTGTCGAATTGAGGAAATTTAATTTTTAAAAATGTCATTTTTCTCTCCGCCGTTATTTTTTTTTGCCTGCTTGGTGAGGGGGGGGTCCCCAAACCAAATTTTTAGTTTAGGGCCCCCAAAGGTAGGGGGGTTCCTGCTCTGGATCATCACTTTCTATAAAGGTTTTTTACAAACTTTCTTGGTAGAGATGACACACATCCACTGCAAACTAGGGCCGGGGACATACCAGTACCCAAAACACAAGCGGTTTTATTTCTTTGGGAAAAAACAGCGAAATTTTGGGAAACAAATATCATTTGTTTCATCCTGGTCAATTTATTTTTTTTTCCCAAGCATGCACACAATATTTTACATACACAGTTTTTTTTTAAGGCCAAAGGGGGGAAAAGTGAGATCTGCTTTTGTTTTATTTTGCCACGGAAAAAATTGTGATCTGGATTGCCCGGCCCTAATATAATGTGTATTACCTAAGAAAGCAGTGACCTTTTGCACTAGAAAGTTCACTACATATAAAATGATCTATCTTTGTCACATCAGGGCTGTTTGGAGTGAACCAAAACTTCCCTGGGTCAAATTCAATGTGAGACAAATGAACTTTGGGGAAAGTTAGGATCTATCCCTTAGTGGTGACGAAAACCCCTCCCCCCTTACCTTAGCCCCCCGCCAGCAGGGCTTTTCATCCCGGGTAGGGGTTGCAGCTCTGCCCCATGTGCCCCAAGGGCAAAGTTTGGCCCTCCGGGATGAAGGTTTTGGAAAATCGTGGTTTGTCCCAGCAGCACGCGTGCCGTCCCCTCCACCTCACCTGCCCAGGGTTGGGGTGGACTTACATGTCACCCATGTGGCCTGGCAGACGGGACATGCAGGCGCGGGTTTTTCACCTAATATAATAACCAAAACCAGCTATTAATGTGAGCAGTACAACCCCTAACATAAAACATGACACAATCTTTGTCTGATTTTTTCTCCAAAGTAGCAGATTTGTGCAGATGAAAAAAATAGGGCGGGAAAGAATACAGTACTCTTTAAAGGGCAAGGAGATATCTGGAGTTTAGGATCAGCACGTCCATGGGTTCTGAGCCAACGACGGAGGAGGTCAAGCCCTCGATCTTCTTTCCCGCAATTCAGTAAAAAGAAACATCTTTCCACAACATTATGAGGTTTTTCATCATTAGGACCCCCGTAGTTTTCGCTCGGGTAGCAAAAATCTACATTTACAGGTTCCTTTACCTGCCCATGGTCTTGTCTACAGTGAATGTCACCATTTATCAGAGGAGCGGAGCAGTGGAAGGTCTTAGTCAGGCCTGCTCTGGGTTGGACGGGGGCTGCAAGCTGGTCTTTTTTTTGGGTTCCTTTGGCCACTGGTGCCCCTTTTTGTCTGGGGGTTGACAGTGGATATTTATCTGCTGTGAACTGTATATTATATAATATTTCTTTAAATTTTTTAAATTTCCAATCTTTTTTAGCTTTTAACACTTGAACATCTTATTTCTTTAGACATCATATAATTTACATTTAGCACACATTTTTGGGCTCACCCAGTTAGCCTTCCAAAAACTTCTCAATGTGAAACCAAAGCAAAGCAAATGGGAAAAATGTCTTCCCTGGGCTAAGCGGGAAAAAAAGTCATATGAAAAAGCCATTTGGCCCCTTTCCCTTCCTACGGTTTTCCCTATCAATCTCCCTAGCTTATTTTTCCCGTCGAATGTCATTATTTGGAGTACATGAGGGGGACTGACCGGGAGCCGGTGGCACCCTTGGGGCTTTCTAAGCAACCTTATAGGCCGGGGGAGTTGGCCCCTGGGCGGGGTTGGGAGGGGGAGTAGGCCTGGGTGGGGGGGTCACCGGCCCTTTTGACCGGGGCCCCGAATCCAAGACCCCAGGAGCTCCGCAGGGGGTTCATATCCACTGAGCTCAGGCTCCCAGGAGCTGGTGATATTTCCCCAAGACATGACCGAGCTCGAACTTCTCCTGCCAGGGCCTTAAAACCTGTACCCCCTTTTGGAGAGACCAAAAAATATGCCCCTATCATAAAATTTTTTTAAAAATAAAAAAAAATTTAAACCCCCATTTTTTAATACTTTATATACCTCTATTTTCATGCTGTCATAGACAGTGCCCTAAGAAGGAACCCTGTCTTTTTGGAATTTTATCATCCAAGTATAATCCAAACCCAAAATTTTTGACATTTACAATAAATTCGAAGCCCCTACCTTCCGGGCTCCCCCTTTCGGGTGACCCTGAAGGGTCCTTTTGTTGTCGCCCCGCCCGGGTCCGAATGGATTTCAGGGTTTTGACTCCCCGCCTGCCCTTCCTCTTTTTTCCCCTTTTGGGGGAGCCCCAGGGGAAGGTTGGGGGCAGGGCCGCTATACTGCTGAATGACTTTTTTAAACCCTGAATGGACTCCAAGAGGAGACCGGGTCAAACTTGGGCTCCGCCCCACCCCCACCTTTCTTCGGGGCCCAGAGCTTGTGTTCAAGCCTTGTGGAAAGGGCCTTTGGCGGATTTTTGGGGCGCAGAGTGCACTGTAGTGGGGATAAAAGGGGGGCCGAGGTCTGCCAAAACCCCGATGAGAGAGCCCCGGACGAATTCATGGACAACTTTTTTTTTCTTTGCTTTGCTTCCATGGCCTCTCCTCAGTCTCTGCTTTGCCAAAGTCTGGGGTCACGGATGAAGCCAGAGGCCTTCTGGGATTGTGTATCCCTGATAGCCCTGGATCAAAATGGTGAAATGAATACAGAAGTGAAGTATCAAAATAGTTTTCAATGTGTCATAAAAGTTTTTAAGCAAAAGATTTTTGGATTAAGCCTCTGTAACTATAAAACCCACAAAAAAACACATGATATTTTTGAAAAACTTTGAAAAACTATTTTAACCCTTAAAAAAATTGAAGATTTTCCGGGTCACCCTGTTTGTTTAAACCATTTTTTTGCTTCCTCAATTTTTCGATGACACTTTTTTCATCTGAGAGTTCTCCTTTGGTTTTTGTCCAAACCACTTGTTTTTTTCTCGATAAGCCATTGATGATTAATATTAACACTCTCTAAAAAAGAATTAACCCTATTCGTGAGAGTCATCAGAAATGAGGGAAATAGATTTTGCCAGTCGATGGAACCAGAAAGAATCAGGGCCCGGGCCCGTTACTTTGGTTTCTAATGGGGTCGTTGACAGTTTTGATTAGCAAAACACCCCATGGTGAACATCATGAAAGTTTTTTGTTCCCATAAAAATCAAAAAATGTGATAAATTTGAAATACTAAAAAAATATAACTAACAAAAATAAACGCAACTGAAAAGTGTTGGTCCCATTTTTATGAGCTGAAATTAAAGATCCCGAAATTTACCAACGCATAAAAAGATTAATTCTCTCAAATTCTTGCACACATTTTCCCTTCCCCAAAGATAATCCACCCTGACAGCTGGGATATAGAAACTGACTAAACAGCTGATCATTACACGGGGGCACCTTGTGTGGGGCAATAAAGGCCCCCAAAATGTCATTTGTCCACAACACAATCCCCGAGGTCTAAAGATTTGAGGAGCAGGCAATTGGCCTGCAGGAATGTCAACAGGCTTTCCCGAAAATTTAAAATGTTCATTTTTTACCAAAACCCCCTCCATGTGTTTTGGGGACTTTGGCAGTATCAATCGGCCTCATAACCGCAGACCACGTGTAACCACGCCACCCCCAGGACTTTTTTGTTTTTAAAAGCAGACGCTCTTATCAAGTGCAAAACTTTTTTCATAGGGCCCCCCAGGGGAATCAAACCCCACAACCCTGCCGTTGCAAGGGCCGCTCTACCCACTGAGCTACAGGAGGTCCATCCGTTTATTCACCACGGGATAATCAGACCAGCCACCCAGACAGCGATGAAAGTGGTTTGCACAACCAAAGAATTTCTCACAAACTGCAGAAAACCGTTCAGGGAAGCTCATCTGCATACTTGTCGTCCCCACCATGGTCTTGACCGAGCGTTTAGCGTGAAAAGACTTCATTGGGCCCAAAGCTCACCTTCGATGGCCAATTGCAGCTGGAGAAGTTTGCTCTTCAGGATGAAACCCCGTTTCAACTGTACCGGGCGATGGGCAACAGCGACGGTTCGCTGGTCAACCCGTGAAAAGAGTGCCCCATGGTGGGGGGGGGTTATGGCATGGGAGGGATAAGCCTCAGACAACAAACCAATTGCATTTTATCGATGGAAAATTTTTAATGCACAGAGTACTGTGACGAGATCCTGAGGCCCATTGCGTTCCCTTAATCCACCGCCATCACCTCATGTTTCAGCATGAAATGCACCCGGCCCCCGTCACGGATCGTACACAATTCCCGGAAGCTGAAAATGTCCCCGTTCTTCCTTGGCCCCTAATCAACAGACGTCACCCCTTGAGCATGTAGGGATTATGGATTGGCGTGACGAAGGTAGCTTATGGGGAAGGGTTGTGCCAGTAACCGAAAAGGTCGCGGTTCTAAACCCCGAGCCGAAGGTGAAAAAAACTTTTGATGTTGCCTAAGAAAAGGGACTAACCCAATTGTTTCCCGTAAGTTGTTGGATAAGAGGCTGAAATGTAAAAACTTTTAAATTGTTGCCTTTATATTTTTTCGCGTATTAAATATTTTATATACACCATACTCAGCATCAATTTTCTTTTTTTTACACTACTTCCATTGTGTTTTTTTTTAAATATTTTTCCCTCTCTTTTTTTTTCTTTTTCCCGCTGGTAAATTTTTGGTTTTTGAACGTCAGGGTTGAGGCAATTCCATTTAAATTCCAGTCAATTTTAAAGGGAACTACAAACCCCGAAAATTCCAAATTTCAATTCTTTAAAAGTTTTTCAATTAAAAATGTGTAATTTAATCTGGTTTTATTTTGAAAATTAAATGGGAATTGAAATGGGGTTAACCCCCCCCCTGATGACCAATGATCAAATAATACAGCGTTCCCCAAAAAATCACTAGAGGGAAACATTGCCTGGTATGTTTACCATGAGAATGGACCTATGTTTTACTTTACGATAGGGAAAAGCATGAAACAAAAATGAGGGATTCGTGTACAGCACTTTAAAAGAAAGTGAATGGATCTCTAAAGCAAAACAGTATTGTTGAAGGGAAAATTTTAAATTTGGGGATGTGTCCGGAGCCCCAAGGAAGCGAGTTGGCTGAAAAATCAAAAAAGGGAAACCCAAAAGAGAAACACTGTAAAAATTTGGGGGCAAAAAACAGGGAGGTTAAATTTCGAGAGAAAGGTAAAACATGTAAAAATATTTTAGCAACTTTTTCCCCAGCCAGTCAGTTGCACCACATTTGGGGTCTATAAGGTAATTTTTTCGTTTTTTTACGTAGTAACATACAGTATGCATTTTTGTTGTTTTCATCTTATGAGTTTTTCTTTCTCTCAGTCCTTCAAATTACGCTGTCAGGTATGGTGACAGGGTTGACTTTTATTCAGTTTGTTTAGTAAAAAAGAAAAGCTTCAAAAAATTACGGGGGTTGAAATTTAAAATTTTCCCGAATTGCCCCCCGCCCCGGTGGGACATACAAAATATCTTATAGGGGAGAAAAGGGGGTTTATTCAGAAAAAGGAAAGGTTTTGTTTCAACAATTGTATATTTGATAATTTGATATATCTTTGTTCTCAAATTTGCACCTTAAGGGTTGATTAAAAAAGTAGAGAATATATGCGTTTTTACTTCACGTTTAAAGAATTTCTGATTGGCCCAATATGAGCCTTTCCGTGAATGAGTCTCTGCACGGATTCTGCCGAAGCGCCCTCCTCCTATTTTGGGAGGCTTCGGCGTTCGCGTCCCCGGGTACTAGTGCCACCGTTTAATGTTTTTTATGTTGAGCTTTTGTCTGTCTATTAAACCCGTGTCCTTTTTTGGGGATACGTGGTCTATAAGTTGCCTGTGTTGTATTGGTTAGGTTGTGTGTTGTTTTTGCCGTCCGTAGTGCTGCGTGTTTTTTCTCTGTTTTGTTTTTTTAAGTTTTACCATAGTTGCGTAATTTTCTGCCTCTGTTTTGTTTTGAGGCCGTTATTGTATCTTTGCCTTTGGTTTTCCCAAATAAACTTTTTTGGACTAAACTTTGGTGCTGCCGCCTGACTCCCACACCCATACACTCACCCGACAGAACAACACACCAGTATGGAGTCAGCGGGCAGTGGCGGAACCCAAGTCTTGGAGGGTCGGATCACGACCCAAAACACCATATCCGGCAACTTGGGGGGGCCGCCATAACAGGTGTCCAACACCTGCCCGGGGTTTGGGTTTCGGGGAGGTGCCCACGCCCTTTTCCACCCAAACCATCACCAACGGCCGTCCCCCTTCTAGCACCCGGGAACCAGGGGCATTCGGCTCTCCTGAGGGGATATGATGGTTTTGCAGCCGGGGGCAGGGGTTCCTTGCAGGTGGAACTCTACCTGGCCACCATACACCCCGCCCCTCGGGATACGAGAGCGTTCCCCCCCTATTCCCGTCTATCCGGGGAAGGGGTTGGGGTGGGCCTCGCCGATGGAGGGGAATAGACGCGCTACCATCACCACCGGGAGTTCTCCCGCCGTCGGGGCGTTTCGATATCCCCTGAGGGGAAGGCGGCGGGGGGAGCGTCTGTTCCATTTCCGACGGGGGAAGAGGGGGCCCACAGGATTTTTCCCCGGAGTTCCGGACTCTAGGGGCGGATCGGGGTGGAATGAGAGGGCCCATGACCATTCCCGGGTAGCCTACGAGGGACGTTCGGTGGCGGGCCCCTGCAGGGGCACCAACCTATCCTTGACCAGTTGGGGACACTCCATCCGTCTCGACCCCCGTGGCTCCCCCGCGGACGTCCATGGGGGTCGTCCATTCCACCCTCCCGACCTCGAGCGATTCCCATGGGGCTCGGAGGTGCTGGCGCTAAGAGAGGAGGAAGAAACCCGAGGGGGGGGGCCCTCCCCGCCCAAAAATTGGCCCTGGAGGACCACACCGCGGGCCCGGGCGGGGAGGGTTCCTGGAGAGGGAAAACAGGGCCGCACTGGGGATCATTTTAGGTGAGTAGCGCCCCCCCTTTCCCAGAGCCTTTTTGGTCCCCAGAGTATACCTGGAATTTTTCCCCAAAGGTGGACCTCATTCCCAGATAAGGCGAAAAGTAAATTCGGCCCGCAGCGGGGAAAAATTTTTTGGTTGATCGGGAATTTTGTTATGGGTTTTAGGTTTTTCCCCCTTTTGGGGCCGGTAGAACCCCCCTTTCCTGTTAATCCCCTGGGGAAAGGGCCGGCCTTTGGGGGTGGGGGTTGATCAAAAATTCACAGAAACCATTTAAAGATGACAAAGCAGGGGGTCATGGGGAGATCTTAAAGTTTTATCTGTTGACCTCCTGCGTACCCCCGTGGGTGTGGGCTTCCCTGGTTAAGCGCCCAGATCAAAACCTTTGCGGGGGCAACAGAGGGCTCTTATGGGTGTTTGCCCAGTGGGGTGGGGAAGATTTTCTAGGGTTTCCTTGGGGGAAAAACCTCGGTAGAGACCCCGAACCAAGTGCCCCGAAATGCGCATTCCCCCTGAATATGGGGATTTAGAATTGGGGTTCAGCAAAAAAAGGGGCAAAAAGGCTCCCCCCCCTCATAGAAAGGGGGTTTGGTGCGATAGTCTCCAAACGGGGAGGGGCCCAACTTCCACGGAGCCGTTTGTACCCCTTTAAAGAGGGGGAAAAGCGGTTTTAGACTTAATACCCGTGCCCTTGGGGAACGGGGATAAATCCCGGCCCCTCCATTTCCCCCCGGGTTTTCCCTGGGTTTTCCCTTCTTTTTTATTTGAAAAGAATAATGGGCAAATTTTGGGCACAATCCAGGTGTGGAAAGACCTTAGGGGAATTCCCCGGGAAAGACCAGTGTAATCGCTCCCAAAGGGGGTCAAACAAAGTATTGCCCTAAAGGGGTGTAAATACTTATGTAAATGGGGATATTTCTGTTTTTAAAATTTTCAAAAATTTTGCAAACATTTCTTAAAACATTTTTTTTCGTTTTTTCTTTTATGGGGTATTGTTTTTAAACTGGGTGAGAGAAAAATATTTTTTTTTGAATTTTGAAATAAAACTTTTTAAATTCAGGCTGAAACACAAAAAAATGTGAAAAAATTTAAAGGGGGGATAATCTTTCGGAAGGGCCAACTTTAGACAAGGATGGGGTTTGGGGGTTTTGGGAAAGGGGAAAGGTCTAGACTTTACAGTGAAGGACCAGGGTTGAAAGGGTTGCCCCTTCCCTTCCACTTAAACCCTCAATTAACTCTGAAAATGAAGCCCAAAATGCAGCATGAGTTCCCCTTCAGTTGCAGGAAAACAAATCTTAAATTTGGGCCATTACTACGTTTTTAAAAAGCCCAAAGTTACAAAAATTTCCCTGAGCTGAGCCAGGGGGGAATTGGAACCCAGATTTGGGTGCAGGCAGATCCCCCCGTGATACAAGTCAGTATTCGCCTTTCATGGTTTGGGGGATTCGGGAATGACGGAAACTGGCCACTGGGGGCAACTTTGAGCGTGTTATTTTAAGTACTTTCGGTTTTGCTGGGACATTTGGATAGGGATAAGATCTGCCTCTGATTCCAAAGGGTTTTTCTTTGGTTGCCAGCGATAGAAAGTAGTTTTTTTTTTATTTTGTTTTTAAGCCTACCCCAAAACCCTTTAAACCCTTTCCCTTTTAAACCATTGGGAAGGGTTAAGGGCCTAAACCTTAACTTTTGGGGAGTTAATATTTAAAACCAAAAACCCAACCCTTTAAAAATTTCCAGATTTAAATGCCTAGGGTTTTAACCCTTAAAACCTTTTTAAAATGTTCCCTTTTGGAAAAAACCTTGGGAAATTTTTGGAAGTTTGAGAAAAAATGGTTTTTGAAGGGGCTAATTCTAATGTGAGACTTGTGAGCCCTTTGGGGTGGGAAATTTTGTTCCTTGCTGATGTTTGGTGGCCCCGGGATAATACTTTGGGATATGGCCCCCTCTAGGGGGTGTTTTTCCAAAAAATAATTCCCCACCTGCTAGGGTGTCAAACAGTTTTTTAAATTTTAATGTCAGCTCAAAAGACTTATGGCGAGGGGAATCAAAACCTCTGCATTATTAAAAGGCTGTTCCCTTTGTGAAAAAGGTTTAAAAAGTTCACAGTTAGCCATTTTTAAATTTTAAATGACAGGTGAAAAGAAACCGGGCCTTGCCTTGCCCCTGAAGTGAGAGCAGGTTTTCTGGGGGAAAATGGATAAAAACTTTTTACTTTTTAGTAATTTAGGGGAACGCTCTTATCCAGAGGGGACTCAGTTAGTGATGTTTATATTTTTTCATCTGGCCCCCCGTGGGAAAAAAACCCCCCAACCCTGGGGTTTTTGGCAAGCCCCCTGCTCTCCCAAACTGGGGGCCTACATATGGTGAAAAACCCTGTATGGAAAGGGGAACCTTTAAAGAACTGGTTTGTAAAAACCCAATGGAGAAAAATTTCTGGGGGGGTCGTGTTTTTTGAGGCACCCCCTTTATTGAGCATCTTTTGGGTCACTGTAAAAAAGGGCCCAACAAACCCAAACCCCAATGATAATCAAACAGAAGAAAGAAACAAACATTTTTTTTAAATCCCCCAGTGACAACGTTTTTTCCATTTGTGCTTTTAATACCCATCCCCCTTTCATTTTTTAAAATTTTTTAAGAATGGATTTCACCTAAATTCTTGGGTAGCCCATTTATGCAAAGGGTTTATGTCTCCCAATCTAGTGGTTTTTTGCGGGAATGACATGACGGGTTTCCTTTGTCTCCCCTCTGTAAGCCTGTTTACTGTTTTTTTCACTAAAGGGTAACACTTTTTTCCATTTCTATGTTAAAGGGGAACTTGATAAATTCAAAAAAGGTCATTTTGGGGCCAATTTTCCCAGACCCCGGGGGAGGTGACACAAATTTTAAAATTTTATTTGAAAGGGGCCCCTGTAAATAGAAGTGTCCAAAATTTAAACTGAAAAAAGGTTTCAAAAAATTTTTAAAAACATGCCCCCCCAAATAAAAAACATGCTCACGAATTTTAAAAAAACGAGCACAAATTTTGATATAAAAGTTTGGCCCAAACAAATTATGAAACGGCTCACGAATTGTAAAAAGGTCCCCCCATACTTTTTTTTTTTAAAACACCCCAAAACTTTTTTTTTGGGATTTTTATGATAAAATTTCCCTGGGGTGGGGGGCCCCCAAAAGGGCATTTTTGCCCTGTTGTTCCCTTTGTGGTTTAATTGGCCCTGATCTCAAGTTAAAACCCCTAGAAATTTTTTGTTACCCCATCCTAACACTGTCTTTGAGGAAAAAACTGGAGACTGTAAGTTTTCAAAAAAATTTCCCCTTCATTTTTGTCCAAAGAAGTTTAATGGGCCATAATTATTGATAAAAAAACCCAAACAAGTTGGTGCCATACGGGGGCACTGAAAAATCTGGCTCCAAAAAGAGGACTGGCGGGTTTTGGGAGGGTTTTATAGGTCCAGGGGTTTCGAGTTTCCCCCTTTTTGGGCTGGTAGATCGGGATCGGGCTTTGAGGCAAGGTTTTTAGTGCTTTAAAATGGGGTTGAATGGGCCTTATAGGGATTCAGGACTTGGAAAAGGGAAAAAATGCAGTTTAAAGTTTGCTTTTAAACTTTGGGGGTTTTGGGATAAGGGGTAAAATTTCTTAAAATGAGGGGGGTTTCTGAAAAAATTGGATTTTGGGGACTGGAGGGGATAATAGTAAAAATTTGGGAAATGTGCAAATTTTTTAAAAACAAATACAGTGGGGAAAAAATTTATTTAGTCGCCCCCAATTTTGTGCAAGTTCCCCAAATTAAAAAAAATGAGAGGGGGCCGAAAAATTTTATCTTAGGTAAAAACGTCAACTATGACAGACAATGGGGAAAAAAAACCCCCCGAAATTCACTTTGTAAGATTTCTAATAAATTTTATTTGAAAATTATGGTGGAAAAAAAAGTATTTGGTCACCTAAAAACCAAGCAAGATTTTGGCTCTCCCCGCCCCTGTAACTTCTTCTTTAAAAAGGTTTCCCTGTCCCCACTCGTTCCCTTTGTTTTAAATTTGGAAACCTGTTTAAACCCTTGTTATCAGATTAAAAACACCTGCCACAACCTAAACAGCCCAAACTCCAAACTCCACTAGGGCCCAAAGGGCCCCAAAAGACTGCCCAAAGGAGACCAGAAACAAAATTTTAGCCCTGCACCAGGCGGGGAAAGACTCCCATCGGGAAAAGGAAAGGGCAGTTTGGGTTTAAAAGAAATCAAATGTGGGAGCAATTATGGGGAAAAGGGAAAGACAACAAGACCACTGATAATCTCCCTCGATCTTGGGGCTCCACGCAAGATCTCACCCTGGGGGTAAAAAATGATCAAAAGAAAGGTGAGCAAAAATCCCGGGGAACCACACGGGGGGGCCCTAGTGAATGACCGGGCAGAGGGAAACACATTTACGCCGCCAGGGCCCTCAAATCCTGCAGTGCCAGACTTTTCCCCCCTGTTAAGCCGTACAGGGCCCCGGGCCCCGTCTGAAAGTTTGCTAAAGTGCATTTGGATGATCCAGAAGGGGAAATTGAGAGAATGCTATGGGTTCAGATGAAATTTGGAAAAAACTCAACTGGGCATGTTTGGAGGGACAAAGAAAATGGCTGATTTGACCCAAAAGAAAAACCCCAAACCTACTGTGAAGCAGGGGGGGGGAAAAAAATCATGCTTTGGGGTTTTTTTTCCTGAAAAGGGCCCGGGACGCTGATCCGTGTAAAGGAAAAAATTTAAGGGGGGGTAAATGTATTGTGAGTTTTTTGATTGAAAACCCCCTTTTCCATCAGAAAGGGGGCATTGAAGTTTGAAATTTTGGCTGGGTTTTTTTAAAGCTTTACAATGCCCCCAAAAACCCCGGGCCCGGGGCAAGGGAAGGAGTGGCTTTGTAAGAAGCTTTAAAGGGTCCGGGAGGGGCCCCTAGCCAGTCTCCAAATCTAAACCCCATAAAAAAATCTTTGGAGGGAGTTAAAAGGGCCCCTTTTTGCCCAGAAAAGCCCCAAAAAACATCACCCCTTTAGGGGAGATCTGCAGGGGGGAAATTTCCGGGAAAATCCCAGAACAGTGGGGGAAAAAAACCTTGTAAAAAAGACTTACAAAAAAAATTTTTGGACATGGTAAAATTCCCAAAACAAAGGGTTATAACAAATTTGGGAGAAATTTTTTGGTTTTTAAAACCAAATACTTTTTTTTCCACCTTTAATTTTGCAAAAAAATTAAATTTTAAGAAATCCTTTAAAAATGTGATTTTCGGGGATTTTTTTTTCTCTCTTTTTGTCTTTCTTTAGTTAAAAGGTGAAACCTTGATAAAAATTTAAACAGGCCCTCTCATTTTTTTTAAGTGGGTAACTTGCAAAATTTGGGGGCCCTGACTAAGACTTTTCCCCCCCCTGTATTTTTTCTAAAAAATTTGCACTTTTTCCCCAACTGTATATAGTAAATTTTGGGGATTATTTAGATTTTTCCTGTTAAAAAATAAAAAAGACAGAAAGTTTAAATGTTAAAGTTATAACATTTACCCCACGGGGGCCCCAAAACTGGTTAAATCAACTTTGGGTTTTCCATATTTCAAAAAAACAACAAAAATCTATGTAGGGATGGTAAACCTGATTACTTTTTAAAAAAGTAATAAAACTTTAAGGTAGTCACCCTTTTTTGGTTGATTTAAACTTTTTGGTTGATTTCCCCCAAAGTAAATCAAAACTAAACATTGAAACCGCGCTGTGCCCATTGGGTTTGGTTTTTTTCCTGAAATCATATCAACTCATTTGCTATTTTTTTCCCCACTCATCAAAAGAGAAGTCCCTTGTTTTGGTTAAGTTAGAGATGACCCCCCCTAAAGGGATTCTCGTCTTTTTTCGGAGGGGGAATTTTTGCCCCCACATTTTAGCAAATTCACTATAGGTTTTTTACTTTTTTTCAAGATATTGCGACCAGATCCCTGGGACAAAAGATATTTAGATAATTTTAAACTTTCCCGACAGACCCAAAAATTTTGCGGGTCTGTGTTTAAAACAGTACAAATTGAGGGCCAACCCTGGGGAAAAAAATCCCCATCAAAATAAGCCCATACTGTACTTTAGGTAATTTTGGCAGGGGGTTTTCGGTTTGAGTAATGCACTGCATTACCTGATCTACAAATCATCTCAACTATCAAAACAACGGGTTTCCTTTAAACCCCCTTTCGTTATTAAAAAATTTTTGGGCGAATTGACAGGCTTGGCCGGGGCGACCATTGTATCGGGTTTTAGGGTTGTTTTTCATTAGGCACCAAATAGAAAAAAGGGAAAACTGAATCAGGTCCCTAAATATTTTTTCTTTTGGGAAAAATTTTTTTAAAAGTTTTTGCCCTAACAAACAAAACCCCAAAGGGCCCATCTATTTGATAATCAGTTTGGGGTCTCCAAGTTTTTGTTCAGTTGTGGGGTTTGGTTTGTCGGTTGGTGTCGGGTTGTTGTGTCGGAGATTGACTTTTTTCCCAAAATTTGTAAAGTGTATTAGGATCTGTTTGATGTTTGAAAAGGGGTTTGGGACATAAAGATTTTTGTCTCTAAATAAAAAGCAAAAAGGGAAAAAATTTATTTACAAATGGGGGAACGTGAATAAAAAGTAAAAGTCCGGCACTATTTGGGTTTTTAAATTTAAAAAGCGGGGGGGGAAAAAAACCTTTGGTTTTCCCCCCCCCTTTTGACTTTTTAATTTTAAAACCCACATGAGTGCCGGGAAAACGGGTTTTTCCCATGCCACCTAGCATCTATTTTGTGGTTTATAATTTTTTTTTTTGGGTTTTAAATTACTATTCCTCCCCAAAGGAGCCCCTGGGTTTTTTTGGAATAGCGTTTTCCGCAAATTTAAATGTTCTTCAAGGCGTTCGGTTTTTAGAGGGGGTTTGTTGAGGCCAAAATTAAAACCAGGGCCCACCCTTTAGCTTTAGTGCTCTAGCCCGCTACAATGGGGTTTTTTAAAAGGGCAATTTCAATCGTTTTTTGTGGTAAACGCTGCAGATTTTCGACTAAAGGTAAATAACCTTTAAAAGGTGCATTGCGGTGGTCTAGTGCATAGCGTCCCAGGGTTTGGGAATCCCACCCTTATTTAAAAGCAAGAAAAATTATACAGGATTAACTTCCCACCTGACTTCCTTGCGGGGTTTTCCACAGCCAGTTTACTGACGGAAATCAAGAAACGTTCAGTGATTTCTTTCCCCCTGACAGGGAGAGCCCCCCCATAAACCCTCGGCCAGCCCTCTCCATGCTGGGGCAGGGGCACTCCACCACACTTCCGGTGCCCTGAGGAAGGACAAACGAGAACATCAGTAAACGGTCATAGAGAATTTTAGTTGGGACAAATATAAGGGGTTTTGTTTTGATAAAATTTCCCTCACCCGATGGAGGGAAAATTTTTCCAAAAACACTTATATTAAGGTCCCTTAAAAAACCATTTAAAAATGTTTGAAATTTTATTCATTTTTCCCTTTACATTTGAAAAATGTAAATAAAAAATCTAAAAATAGTTATTTACAAAATTCAAAAAAATTTTTTAAAATTTATTTATTAATGATTTAAAAGGGATAATTAAAAAGGGGGTTTTTTAAATTATGGGTTGTTCAAAATTTTGTAAATTATTAATAATGTACTACTATATTTCTATAAACCATTTAAAAAGGGAGTTATTGTCAATCATAAGATTTTTTTAAAAGGGCCCATTTTTTAAAGGGTTGATTAAATGGTTTGACTTTTTCTTTTATATACATATTTAAAAATGTGTTATATATGTCAGAAGGGTGTTTTTAAATTAAATTTTTAATGAGTGCTTTTATAAAGTAGTACAGGCACTTCAATACCTCAGTATCCACAAATACCCCCTAATCAAAAGGGTACACTATAATACTTTTTTAAAGTTTTAAAAGTATGCCTCACAAAAACCCGTAATTTCACTCTGGAAAAGGGAGCGTCTCCCAAAATTACAAAAAATGAAAAATGTAAAAAAAATGTTTATAAATTATTTGTTTTCCCCCAAAAAATTTGGTCCATCAGTAGACGGGCCCTCCCACCAATGGCAAAAAAAAAAAACCTAAATCAGGGAAAAGTAAAGAAGAAGTACCAAAAAAAGGGAAAGTATAAGACAAAATGGATTCCTTTAAAAATGTGCCCTTTCTAGCTTTGGGGGTGAGTTGCTGCGGAAGGGGTTGTGGAGTCAAATAACTCCTTTAGCATCCCTAGTAACCTAGCTTCTAATGAAAAAGGCATTTAAATTAAAAAACTAGAAAGTTTTTTTATTTAAAATTTTTAAAAAGTTTGGGAGGCTTCGAAAATGGGAAATGGGAATACCCCGACCCCTTCCCCCCCTGGATTGAGAAAAGTTTTCAAGCCATATCCCTTTTCCCGTCACCACAGTAAAAAACATATTGGCTTTAGGCCCTTTTTCGACTTGAGGCAACTGAATTTAAAAGTCGGGGCTTTGGCTAACTAACCCCCGTAAAAAATTTAAAACTAAAAAATATGCATTTGTTTTTTAGAAAATAAAATAAAAAAATATCATAATGTTTCTTAAAAACCTTCCTAAAAAAAAAAACATAAAAAACATTGTGATTGTGTATTTTTAAAATTTGTTTTTAACTTAAAAGTGTGGTAAGTATTTGATATACATAAATTTGGGAAATTTTAAACTTTTACACTTGGGTTTTGGAGTCTTTTAAAAACCCCCTTTTTTAAAACCCAATCAAAAAAATGTCTTTTTTAAAAAAACTATATTTTTGAAAAAGTCGGTTAGGACATCTACTGGGGGCATGGCACAAGAAAATTTTTCCAAAAATTTTTTCCCGGGACAGATTATTTCATTTAAAATTCACGATCACAAATCCAGGGGTCAGAAGTTAAATACAAAAGTTGACTGTGCCTTTTAAACAACGGGAAAAAATTCCCCAAAAAATGATGTCTTTGGCTTTAAAGCTTCTGATAGGCAATTTGACATCTTTTTAGTGGGTTTTTGGGTGTCAAACCATGGATTTTTTTTCAAGGCCAAACCCTTTCAAACTCAGGGGCCACTTTGCTTGACATCATGGGAAAATCAAAAGAAATCGCCAAGACCTCAGAAAATAAATTGTAGCCCCTCCACAAGCCCGGGTTCATCCTTGGAGAAATTTTCCAAATCCCCAAAGGGTTTAACCACATTAATCTGTTCAAACAATATTAGGGCAAGTATAAAACCCCCGGGGGAACCACACACCCGTCATACCCCCTTCGGGAAAGGGAAAGGACGCTTTTTATCCCCTTTAGAGTTTCCCATGTACTTGGTGCAAAAAAGTGCAAATCAATCCCAAAAACAACAGAAAGGGGAATTTTGTAAAGTGGGGAGGAAACAGGTAAAAAAGGGTATCTTTTTCCCACAGGAAAACAAAGTCCTATATCGACATAACCTGAAAGGGCCCCGCTCCACAAGGAAGACCCCACTGCCCCAAAAACCCCCAAAAAAAAAAGCCCGACAAAACGGTTTGAAAATCCCCACGGGGGACAAAGACTTTATTTTTTTGGAGAAATGTCCTCGGGTCTGTTTAAAAAAAAAAATAGAACGTTTGGCCAAAAATGACCATAAATTATGTTTGGGGGAAAAAAGGGGGTGCTTGCAACCGAAAAAAACACAATCCCAAACCTTTAAAGGAAACGGGGTGGCAGCATCAGCTAATGGGGGTTTGTTTTCCCGGCAGGAGGGACTGGGGGCCTTCACAAAATAGTTTTGGCATTTTAAGAAGGAAGATTTGGGGGGTAAAATTGAAGACATCTAAAGGCATCAGTGGGAAAGTTAAACCCTTGGGGTCGAAAAATGGGTTTTCCCAAAATGGACAATGCCCCCAAAGGGCATACTTCCAAAGATGTGGAAAAAAGGTTTTAAGGAAAAAAAAAGTAAAGGGAAATTGGATTTGGCCCAAACCCAAAAAAGCCCGGGCCCTAAATCCTATAAAAATGTGTGGGCAGAACGGGAAAAAAGTGTGGGCGAGCAAGGGGCCTACAAACCTACTCAGTACACCAGCTCTGTCAGGGGGAAAATTTTCCAAAATTAAACCCAACTTTTTTTGGGGGAAAAGCTTGTGCAAGGCTACCCAAAAACTTTTGGGCCCCAAAGTTAAAAAATTTTAAAAGGGCAATCCCCCCCAAAATACAATTGAGGGGTATTTTAAACTTCTGCCCCCACGGGGAAAGGTGGGGAAAAGAATAAAAGCTGAAAAAATCCTTCTCTTACTATTTTTCTGAATTTCCCCTTCTTAAAATAAAGTGGTGATCCTAATGCCCTAACCCCGGGAATTTTTTTTCCCTAGGTTTAAAATGTCGGGAAATTTGAAAAACCCCCAGAGTTTAAATGTAATTTGGCTAAGGTGTATGGTAAAATTTCCGCCTTCAACGGGTAAAAGTATTTATATTTAAATCTTTACCCGGACCCCTAAAAAGGGATATTTTAAAAATAATCAAGCAAGAATTGGGCAATGAGTTGACATTGACTAAGAAAGAATTTTTTCTGAGAGGGGGGGAAAGGCTGAAAAACCATTATGAAATCACATACAAGGCATAAACTTAAGTTAAAAGGCATTAGAAAACATTACCATCCCCAATACTTTAAAGGCTGATAAAGAGAGGGAAAGAGAGAGAAGTCATACCCAAAAAAGGGGCATGCCCTAAAGGTCCCGGGCGCAGGTCGGGAACAAAAAAAAGAGGAGAAAAGGGAATTTTTTAAGACTCTTTTAAAAAGCCGTGAGTTGTTAAAAAAAATTTTCCCTGAGTTTTTTCCCCAATGGGAACTTTTAAAAAAATAAACCTTCCAATCTGATATGGACCTAAAAGGATGAAAAGGGGAAAACTAAAACCTGTGGGCCCGGTCATTGTAAAAAAATAATTTTTTCCCTTAACTGACTTCCCAAATTTTAAATAAAGTTCAAAAAAAAAAACAAAAAAAAAATCTGCTACCCAGAGGGGGGGAAAAAAGGGGGTTGGTAAATTAATCCCCGCATTCCTAAGACAAACACAGAGGAAATTCTTGATCCCGTGTTAAAGGATTTACTTATGGGCCCTATATAATCCCCTTAAAACACATCTGTTTTCGGGAACGACAGAAGTGTTTTGAAACGTTTCGGGGAGGGCCCCAGCCTTTCGTCCCCCGTAAAACAACTTAAAGACCGGGCATTTCCCACAGGGTTTCCCTTTACCCGCATCACGGGTTTACCCTTTGGTCTTTCCCCTTTAAAGACATGCAAAGGTTGATATCTGATGGGTTCACTTTTACAGTATCCCCTTTTGGTCAAAAAACTAGTTTTTTTAAATTTGAAATTAAACCCGGGGTGGTTTCGACCCCTGAATGCTGATTGGCTGGAACCGTGGTATAAAACCCACCTTTTGGGGGTTTTGATTTTAAAAACCCAAAAACCATATGATTTGTTTTAAAAAGTAATTTAAAAAACAACAGAAAAGGTGACTGTAGAAGGGGTCACCCTTTCAAATGGGTTTCCCGGGTTCGTATTAAACAGCATAAAAACACTCAAAATGGTCAGGAGCAGCAGGTGCCTAAAAAAAGGTTTATTTTTGGGATGTATAATTTCAAATTATTTAAAGTCGATGGGCCTCAAAAAAAAAAAAATTGTGAAGCATTTGCGAGAGAAACACACTGGCTGGAAAATTACTCACCCTTTTTAAAAAAACTTTTTGGTTGTTTTTAAAATCATTATAGTTTTAAAAAAATTGCACAAATGGGCTGTTTGCCCTTTTTTAAAAAAAAAACAAATTAAACAAAAAAATGTTATTGGGCTCAGGGGGTTTTTAAATTTTCAAAAAACATGAGTTTGGCCATTTGGGGTTGGCTTCAGGTTTCATTTTTGGGTTTTTGGTCCCTGGAGAGCAGGAAAAGGCAGAAAAATTTCCCCTTTTCAGCCCCTGCGACCCAAACTGGGGATGCAAAACCAAAAATTTGGGAAACCAAATCCAGGTTGGCGGGTCCGTAGTTGGTTTTTTATTTTTCTGAGGTGGGCCTAAAGGTTTTTTGGGTTTAAAAAAACCCTATCAAAATGGAAAGCTCCTTTGAAAGAGGTAATAGGGCCAGACCTTTTGGGGCCAAAATAAATGAGGGCCTTTATTGTATAAAAAATTTTAAAAAAATTTAAACCGAAATTTTTTAGAAAAAATGTTTTGTTTAAAATTAATTTCCCTTAAAAATGACACATTTAGTTTGGGGCCCCTGCTCGTACCTTTTCTGTTAGCGGGGAATTTAAAACCATCAGGGGGTTTGGGAATACCTGTTTTTTTCAGTTTCCCAAAAGATTCTTTATTTGGGGCCTGGGGAATACCCCCACCACCCTCCCCCCTTGTTTTGGTCCTCATCTTTGTAAGTCACCCTTGATTCATACCTGTGTGTTTTATCAGTTTCTTATGAAAATTTTGCCATACTAGATGACAGTAGCTAAAGAAGGTGCTATGGGTGGCACACAAGGATTCAAATCATGTTTGGGCCGGGCCCTCCCCTGAGTCGTAAAGTGAGTGCTCTGGAAAAACTACTGTAAAAATTTGGGGGGGGGAAATGAAAAAAGCCAAAAGCTCCGGGCCCTGGGGAAACCCTTTCCCCACTCCCCAGTAAAATTTTGGGCAAAGCTCCACTCTTTGCTGCCTCCGCTCTGCTTCCCGCTCACTACTCGGGTGTGGACGCCCACCACCCCACTAGGTGGGACTAAATGTGCCCCCCTCCTGCTATCTGTATCTGGTCAACAGGGCCCCTTTGGGACCCATTCAAACAAATCTCGTTGCCCCTTCATTTTAGAAATGAACCATAGTAAAGATAAATCTTTTTTTTTGTATGCTTTAAATTTCCCTGCTTGAAATGCTTTTTTTTGCTCTCTAATGTCTTTTGGGAGGGTTCATCCTAGTTTGCTGTGTCGTTTTTATTTTTCCTGAGAAAAAAACCCACAGAAAGGGTTTAAAAAAATTAAAACTTTCCTCTTGGATTTTTTCTTATGCATGTCAATACACTGAGAAATAAAAAAACTTAAAAAAACCCCTGTTATTTCCAGGGGACATAGACTGACCAGGTGAATCCAATTATTGATGTCACTTGTTAAACCCACTTCGGTGTAAATAAAGGGGGAGGGGACGGGGAAAAGAGATTTTTAAACCCTTTAGAAAATGGATTGTGTATGTGTGCCATTTAGAGGGGGAATGGGGGGAAGACAAAATATTAAAGTGCCTTTGAAAAGGGGGGTAGGGGCATTTTTGTTGTATCCGGTTTTTAATCTGGGTGTCCCGTTTTTTCTTAGATATGCTCCCTTAAAATTTTCCCCAAATTTTTTCTCTCTCTTTCCCCTCCCGGAAAGGCCCGAGCCCCCAGGACCCTGCCTCAGGACTACCTGGGCCCACGATCCTGGCTGTTTCCCCCTCCCAGTTAACCCGGTCTTGCGGGTGACCCCGTTTCTGCTGTTTGCCTGCCAAACCCTTTGAACCCCCGACGTGTTCACCAACCCCCCTGCCTCCTTATTTTTTGGTATACTTTAGTGGATATTTCCAGTACTGAAGAATTTAAAACCTTTGTCGAATCAAAAGTGAGAACCTTCTTGCCTTTTTTAATCAAATCTTAATACGAGTTTGATTTTCCAAACTAAAAATAACCTGCTCAAAATAAAGGGGAAAACTAAAATAAAACATTCTTGGAAACTGAATGAATGAAATAATCTTTTGAAAAACTTTTTCTTTAAAAAAGGGTTTAATGTGGCTGACAACAAAATACACAAAAAATTTCAATGGACCCTCAAATGTTTTCCCAAACCATGGGGTCTGGATTTTTAGTCACCTTCAAAATTAAAGTGGGAACCCAAAACTACGGTTTATCCAACTTTGATGTAAGTCCTTAAAAACAAGTCAAAAAGGGTCAGTAGTGTGTGTGGGTTTCCCGTGCCCCGTATGACCTCCCTTCAATGCCTGGGCCCTGCTTTTTGATGGGGGGCGGATGGTCTCCTGAGGGATCTCCTCCCAACCCGGGGCTAAAGTATCCGCCAACTCCTTGGGCAGGCTGTGGTGCAAAAAGTGGCGTTGGGGGATGGAGGGGAGACCCTGGGTGTCCCCGAAAAGTGCCAATTGGATTTAAAAGGTTCTGGGGAACGGGCCGGGGCCAGTCCTTTTGATCAAAGGGTTCCTCTTTCAGGGAAATGTTTTTAACATCCAGCCAAAAATGAGGGCTAGCATTTTTCTTGCATTAGGGGGAAAACCCCGGGCCAAACCCCAAACCCGGGTATGGTCCCCACAAGGGGGTTTAGGAAACTCATCTTGGTACCTAATGGGGTCAGGGTTTCCCCTTTCGAGCACCAAAAGGGGGTGTGGGGACCCCCCAAAGAAAAGCCCCCCCCACACCATGACTGGGCCCCCCCCCCAAAAACCCCGGGCATGCTGGAGGGGTGTTGCAGGCAGTTTGAAAGTTCTCCACGGGGGTTCCAAAACTCGTCACCGTCTGTCCATGCTTTAGTGTTTAAACCCGCTTTCATCGGAAGAGCCAGGGGCCAAGTGGCGAATTTGCCAACTTGGGTTTCCCTGGCAAATGCCAAACGTCCGCCGGGGTTTTTGGGGTGTTAAAACACAACCCCCCCCTGTGGAAAGTCGGGCTCTCAAAACCACCCTATGGAGGGCTGTTTTTTTTGGGCCGTTTGAGCAGACACCCTGAAAATTTGTGGCCCGCTGGGGGGTCCCTTTTGCAGGGCTTGGCAGTGTCCCTCCCCGTCCCCCCCTTTCCCAAAAAGGGGGAGGTAAGCAGTCCTGCTGTGTGTTGTTGCCCTCTTACGGCCCCCTCCACCCTTTTCTGATGTACTGGCCTGTTTTCCCGGTAGCGCCTCCCCTGGGTCTGGACCCTACGCTGACAGACACAGCAAAAAATTCTTACCAAAAGCTCGCATTGATGTTGGGCCCTCCTGGGTGGGGTTGGAAATACCCCGAAACCATTGTGTGGGGTTTTAGCGCCCTTCATGTACCACTAGATTTAAAGCACCGCCCCGCATTCAAAAATGACCAAAAACACAGGGGCCCGGGAAGGGATAGGGAAAAATTTAGAGTGGTCTGTGGTTTACCAAACTGCAAAACCGTCCTTTATTGGGGTTTCTTGGGTAATTGCCTATAAATTTTCCCCAGATGTCTTTTCCAATTTTTTCAACAGCAAAGTTTTTAAATTTTTTGTCAATCATGTTGCTTCCCAATTTGGAAAAGTTTGATTTCACAAAGTGTGATTGATTGGAGTTTTCTTTTGTTGTTTAAGTTTTTTCACTTTTTTTTTTGAGTAGTGTGATTGGGTTTCATTTTTCGCCATTCGGAGGCCATTTTTTCGTTATATTCAGTTAATTTTAATAGAATAAAACCTTTCCCAATTTTTGTAATGGGAATAAATTTTATATAAAAAGTATTTACATATATACTGTGTTTTATCTCACCCGTAACCCCTAATAAAAAATATGAAATTTGCCTATTAAAAAATTTTAAACTGGGCCCCCATAAAGATAATTTAAAAAATGCCAAGATTTAACATTGAGTTGACGTTGACTAGCAAGAAATTTTTTGAGAGTGGAATACGAAAAACAGTATTTAATAAAATTTTTGGAATCACAAAACAAGGCATAAACTTCAGGGTTTCAAACATTAACAAAAATTACAATTCAATACTCTAGGCTGGTCAGAGACGGGGAAAAGAAGTCCCCTAGCCCGTTAAATGGGGGATATAGCACTGCCCAAATTTTTTTTTGTTCAAGTCAAGTTGCCGAAGTTGATGAAACACTTGTGATTTATCAGGCCTTTTTTAAAGGCTGCAGTGTTTTGGGAACAAAAAAGTTTTATGCAATAAAAAAATTCTGGAGAAACTTTTGTTTTATGAATTATTTTTCTTATACCTTTTATTTTGTACTTCTTTATCATTTCATTTTTTTAGGTTATTTTAGCCATTGCTGGAGCATCAGGTACTGTCTACTAATGTGGCCAAACTTTTTTGGGGGGTAACAAAATTTTATAAAGTTTATAAAGTATAAATGGTGCACACTAAAAATTTGAGGCTTTCGAATAAATTTATTAATAATTAGTAAATTGGGTTTTAAGGGGGCTACATTTAAAATCAATTAGGTATTAGTAAGTGCATGTTTCTTTACATTTACAAATGCCTCATAAACAATAAAAAAAAACCATTTACCATTCAATATTTGTAAATATGTATATAAAAAGTTGAGTTTAAACCATTTAATTTAAAACCCTTAACAAAAAGGCTTATACAAACTTTTGAGTTGACAATATCTCCTTTAAAACTGGTTTATAAATCCATTAGTAGTTTTCAGGATTAAACATTTACAGATTTTGAACAAAACCCATGATCAAAAAACCTTTATTAAATTTTCGTATAAATCAAATTTAAAAGATCATTTTAAATAAGTTTAAATTAAAGCGGGAAAAGACTTTTAGAGATTGCTTATTTACATTTTTCAAAAGTAGGGAAAAAGATCAATAAAAGGTAATTTAAAACCTTTTTTAAAAAGTGTTTATATATGATTTATTCAACTTGAATCCTTAGTTGGACATCCAATTTTTTTTGGGCTTATAAATTAAATTTTATAACCCATTGGGTACTTTAAAAAATATAAATTTGAAAAAGCATCATGGGCTTAGGGTTTAAAACCCCAAAATATAAGCTTGTTTTACTTTCCCAAAGTTTGTAAACAATGTTTCTGTTAAACAAAAACTGTATAGGGCCCCCAAATAAAGGTTACAAAATATTTTAAATTTTTATTTTCATTTGGGTGGGGCCCGTCCTTGCTCCCTAACCCCTGTCTATGAATTTGACAGTGGGTTTTCATTTCTCAAAGGGCCCCTCCCCCAGCTATTTAAACCCAAACAGAGGCGGGGGGGTCCGCTTTGTTATTTTTCAATTTAAAGGGTTCTAGCTTTAAAACGATTTGGGAAATTTTTAACATATCAAGGAAATTTCAAAACAAAAGTTTTTTTTTTTATCATTTTTTTTCAGGACGTAAAATATTTTAAAGAAATGGATGTAAAAGTACAAAAATTTTTGCACAAAATTTTTTGGGGAACCCGTTTTTGGGTTGTGAGCATACTTTTAAAACTCCCGGGTAAATTTTTACCCAAAAGGGTCTAGCCGGGCGGGGTTTCCCGGGGATAAACGGCATAAGCGGTCGCTTAGGGGGCCCCCGACCCAAATTATTATATATACTGTATTTTTTTAGGAAAAAATCAGTCGGGTCTCAATTTTTCTGCTGAGGGGTTAAAATGTAGAATAGCATTTTTCTCTTGTTTTGGGCATTTCCCGAAAAATTTTCTCCCAAATTTGGCCCTGTCAGCCCCAATTTTAAATTTTTAGAAATTGGGAAATTAGTCTAAACCAGTTATTTTAAACTTGTTTGTAAACATGGACGAAAATTTAAAAGGGCACCCCGGGCCCCGTGGCCCCCGGGGCCCCGACCTCAAGGGCCCCATTTTGAGGTTTATTTTCCCCTCAGATGTCATTAACCTGGCAAAAATCTGAAAAAAGTGGGAGAATTGCAGGAAATTTTCTTTAAAAAGGGAAATATTTTTCTCCAAACCCCTGGCAAGAGGGGAGAATAGGGAGGAAATAACTTTAAAAATTCAAAAATTATAAAATATACGCCCCAGGAAAAAAGTGGTCCGGGAAATTTCAGGGAAAATTAAATTTAAAATGTCATTTTTTTTCCCCGCCGTTATTAAAATTTTTTTCCTGCTTTGGTGGGGGGGGGGGTCTCCCCAAACCAAAACTATTTAGGGCCCCAAGGCTAAGCCGGTCCTGCTCTGGGTCATCACTTTCATTAAAATGTTAAAGAAAAGTTCTTGTGTAGAGATGACACACCTCCACTGCTAACTAGGGCCGGGACATACCAGATCCAAAACACGAAACGGAAATTTACTTTTTTTAGGAAAACAGCTGTAATGTTGGAAACAAAAATCATTATGTTGTCATCCTGAGTCACATTTATTTTTTTTTTTCCCAAACAAAAGCACAAAAATATTTTAAAATACAGGGGTTTTTTTTTTAAGGCCAAAGAGTGAGATCTGGCTTTTGTTGTTTTTATTTTGGGCCCTCAAAAATATTGTGATACTGGGATTGTTTCCCGGCCCTAAAAACTAATGTGTAGGATCCTAAGCAATCAGTGGGGGGCCATTTTGCCTAAAAAAAGTTTCCTACATATCAAAGATCTACTGCATTGTCACAAACAGGGGGTTGGTTTGGGGTGAATCCTAACTTCCCTCGAGTCAAAAAATTTTAAAGTGAGACAAAATGAAAATTTGTGGAAGTTTGCATCTACCCCTTAGTGAGGGGCTTTTTTAATTCCCTCTTCCCCCCCCTTTCCTCAGCCCACCGACCAGCAGGGGTTTTATGACCCGGGTAGGGGGCCGCTCTTTCACCCTGTGACCCAGGGCAAAAATTTTCGGGCCCCGCCGGATGAAGGGTTTTGGAAATCGCTGGTTTTTGTTTCAGCAGCAAAGGGGTGCCGTCCCCCCACCTCAAATGTCCATGGCCCCCTGGGGGGGACGTACAAAGTCACCCGTGTGGGGCCATGGCAGCACCCGGAAAAACTGCAAAAGCCAGGTTCTTCCCCCTTTAATCATAATAACACACACAGGACCAAACTATTAATGTTTTACAGTAAAAACCCACTTTAAAACAAAACATGACACCCCCTCATTTTCTTGAAATTGTTCTCCAAAAAGTAGCAGATTTGGGGGCAGATGAATAAATGGGCAGTGAATGAATACAGCCCACCTCATTTTTTTTTGGCAAGGGGAATATCATGGAGTTTAGGGCCCGCCCCGTCCATGTGGTTCTGAGCCAACGCACGGAGGGGAGGTCAAACCCCCGATTTTCCTTTTTTCCCTGCAAATTTAAAAATTAAAAGAAACATAAGCAATTTCCACAAAATTATGATTGGGTGTTCTTTTTAGGGAAACCCCTGTAGTTTCTCCGTCTGTAGCTAAAATTACCCTTTACAAGGCTTTCCCTTTTGCCTAGGCCCCCATTGTCTTGTCTACAGTGAATGCTACCATTTATCAGAGGGAGGGGCGGGGCTCTGAAGGTCTTATTTAGGCCCCGCTCTGGGTTTGGGGCAGGGGGGCAAGGGGCTTTATTTTGGGCCTTTGGGTTTTTGGCCGCCTTCTTGTCTGTGGGTTTTTCAGTGGGCATCTATCGGGCTGTTAACTGTAAAATATATTATATATATATATATTTTTAATTTTTTAATTTTTTCCCTATCTGTTTTTTTGCTTTTAACACTTGAACATCTTTTTCTTATGCCCTCATATTTTTTAAATTTTAAACAAAAAATTTTTTGGTGCTCAACCAGTTAGCCTTTAGCAAAACTATCTCAATGTTTTTTAAACAAACAAAGCAAATGTGGGAAAAAAGTCTTAGCCCCGGGTAAGCTGGAAAAAAAAGTTTATAAAAGAAAAGCCATTTTGTTCCCCCTTTCCCCTTTCCCACTGTCTTCCATCAAAAATTCCTAGCTTCCCCTTTTTCCCCTCGAATGTCATTAGTGTGAGTACATGAGAAGGGGACTGACCTGAGCCGGTGGCAGCCTTTGGGCCAAATCAAGCAACCTTTATAGGCCCCAGGCCCGGGGTTTGGGTCCGGGGGTTGGGAGGAGGGGGAGTAGGCCCGGGTGTGGGGCCGCGGCTTGACCGGGGGTTTCCCCACATCCAAATAGTCACGGAGCTCCGCGGGGTGTTCATTCCCCTGAGCTCAGGCTTCCCCGGAGCTGGTGACTATTTCCCCCATGACATGACCGAGCCCCGAAAATTCCTCCCGCCCATGGCCTTCCCAAACCCTGTTCCAAAACCCTTTGGGGGGAGACCCCAAAAAAAATGCTCCCCCATCATGAAATCTATAGAAAATATATACCCTAAACTAAAAATTAGAAAAGATTTTTTGTTTTTCTATGATTATTTATCATGGGGTCATAGACAGTTCCCCAAGGGCATGGAACCACTGTCTAGTTTGGCAAAATTTTTCAGTCCAAGAATTTAAACCCGGAACTGCAAATTTGCCCCAAATTTCCAAAAATTGAAATCCACCCCACCTTCCAGGGGGTCCTCCCCTTTAGGTGACCTGAATGGGTTTCCCTTGTTGTCAGCACACCCGGTCCCGAATGAACTTTCAGGGGCCCTTGGGCTCCCCCCCTGCCCTTCCCCTTCCCTTTCCCCTTTTTTGGGGGGAAACTTCCCGTGGGAAGGGGTTTGGGGCAGGATGCACGCTATAACCCCTGAAGGGCTTTCCCTTTACCTGAATGGGCTCCAGAGAGTGAATCCGGGTTTGAACTTGGGCTCCGTTCCCCCCCCCACCACTTTTTCAGTGGGGCCCCGAGCTATGTGTTCAAGGGCCCTTTGTGGGGAAAGGCCTTGGCGGAAATTTTTTGGGCGCAGAGTTTCACTGCAAGTGGGGATGAAGTGGGGCGCGAAGGTTCTGCCAAAAAACCGTGGGGAGATCCGGCCGTAATTTTATGGACAAACCAAATTTTTTCTTTCCCCCGCTTTGCTTCCATTTGGCCCTTTTTTCAGCTCTCTGCATTGGCCCAAGGTCCCGGGGGTCACTGTGAAGGGCCCCGATGGCCCTTTTGGGATTTTGTAGCCCATTAAAAGCCCTTGGAAACACAATGGTGAAAGGGAAAAGCAAAGTGAAATAGTCAAAATAGTTTTAAAATTTTGTCATACAAAGCTTTAAGCTAAAATTTTATGGAGTAAGCCCCACTGGGATATCCCATAAACCACAAAATAAACCCAAGTGATATTTTTTTAAAAACTTTTGAAAAACTACTGAAAACCCTTTCAAAAAATTGAAGACTTTTTCCCCGGTCCCCTGTTTTTTAAAGCCAGTTTTGCTTCCCAAGTTTTGGGGGGGGGGGGGGAAAACTCTTCATTGGGGAAAATTCTCCTTCTGGGGTTTGTTTCCCCTCACTTGTTTTTTTTCCCCGAAAGCCATTGATGATTTTAAAATTAACACTCTCTAAATTTAAAAACTTAACCTATCTCTGTGAGAGATCTATCATGAAATGATGGAAATAGAATTTTTTCCAGTCGATGGAACCACAAAGACATCATGGCAAGGGTTCCCGGGTTTTTCATTGTTTTTCATAATTGGGTCTGTTGACAGTGTTTATTTTGCACAACCGCAAAATGGTTTAACATTCATGAAAACTTTTGATTCCCATATAAAACTAAATATGTGGAAAGAATTTTTTAAATATATATAAATATACAAATGAAAAAAAAATATAAAAGAAATTTTAAAGTGTTGGTCCCCTGTTTCATGAGCTGAAATTAAAGATCCCAGAAATTTACCATAAAGATAAAAAATTAAATTTTCTCAAATCTGTGCCAAAATTTCTCCTTCGCCAAGATAAAACCATCCACCTGACAGCCGTGGCATAAAAGAAGCCCAAAATACACGCATGATCATTACACAGGTGCACCTTGGCTGGGGAAAATAAAAAGGGCCCTCTAAAAAGTGCAGTTTTGTCACACAACACAAAGCCACCCGAGGGCTCAAATTTGAGGGGGCAGGAATTGGCCCGCGGAATGTCCACCAAGCTTTTTGCCAGAGAAAAATAATGTTATTTCCTAAAACCCTAAAAACCCCCTCCTGGGCGTTTTTTAGACTTGGCAGTACGTCCAACGGCTCATAACCGCAGACCCCGTGTAACCACGCCAAACCCAGGAAATTTTATCATTTTTGCAAAACGTCTTATCCAGAGGCATACATTTTTTTATATTTCCCCCCATTTGGGAAAACGAAAACCCAAAACCCCCCGCCCTTGGGAAGCGCCATTTCTCCACCAAATGAGCTACAGGGAAAGGGTCCAATCCAGTTTATTCACCAGCGGGATAATTTGAGACCAGCCACCCAGACAGTGATGAAACTGTTGGGGGTTTTTCACAACCAAAGAAATTTTTGCACAAACTGTCAAAAAAACCGTCTCAAAGGGAATCAAACTGCCTACTTTTCGTCCTCACCATGGTCCCTTTACCTGACTGCCCGTTCAGCGTCGTAACCGACTTCCCTTTGGGGAAAAGCCCCACCTTCGATGGCCACCCTTTCACGCTGGAGAATTTTGGGTCTTCACGGATGAATCCCCGTTTCAACTGTAAAACCCGGGGGATGGGAGACACGAGGGGGTTTTGCTTTATGTAAAAGCTTTTGAACCCAAATGCCCCATTTGGGGGGTGGGGTTATGGCATGGGCCCGGCATAAAACCCAGACAACAAAAAACAAATTTTCATTTTATCGTGGGAATTTGAATGCACAGAGATACTGTGACGAGTCCCGAGGGCCCTTGTCGTGCCATTAAACCCCCCGCCCTCACCCCATGTTTCAGCATGGATAAAGCACGGGCCCGGCCATTTTTTTTTTTCGGTCCGGACACAATTCTGGAAACTGAAAATGTCCCAATTCCCTTCCCTTGGCCCGCATACTCAACCCCCCATGTCACCCATTGAGGGATGTTAGGGATTATCTGGATTGGCCCTGTAGACAGGTAGCTTAGTGGGTTTAAAAAGTGGGTTGTGCCAGTAAACCCAAAGGTCGCTTGGGTTTAAAACCCCCCGGCCGACTAGGTGAAAAATCTGTTGATGTGCCCTTAAGCAAGGCACTTTAACCCCAATTGCTCCGGGAAGTTGCCCCTGGTAAGAGCGTTCTGGGAAATGTAAAAACTTTTGAAATTGTTGCCTTTTTTATTTTTGTTTAGCGGGAAATTTTATTTTATTTATATACACACTCTCACGCATCAATTATCTTTTTTTTACACTACTTCCATTTTGGTTTTTTTTAAAAAAATTTTTCCCCCCTCTCTGTTTTTCTCTTTCCCGCTGGTATAATTTTTGGGTTTTTAACGTCAAGGGGTTTTTGGGCAATTCCCATTTAAATTCCCGTCAATTAAGGAAAAATACAAATGAAATTCCCAATTTCCAAATTTTCTTAAATTTTTTCAATTAGGAAAATGTGTAATTTTTAAACTGGTTTTTGATTTTGAATTGCTGGAATTGAAATGGGATTTAAACCCCCCCCCTGATGAAAAATGAAAAAATACATCGTATCCCCAAAAAAAATCACTAGAAAGGGGAAACATTGGGCCCGGGATGTCTTTCCATGAGTGGACCTATTGTCTTACTTTACGTATGGAATAGCATGAATACAAGAATTTAGGGGGTTCTGTGTACAGCACTTTAAAAAGAAAGTGGGAAAGGTCTCTAAAACAAACAGGATATTTTTTGAAAAAATTATATTGGGGTTTATGCCCCTGGATTTCCACACAAGGGAGAAAAGGGTTTAGTTGGAAAAAAACAAAAGTGAAACCCAAAAAGAGAAAAAACTGCAAACCCTTGGGGAGCCCAAAAAGGTAGGTTAAATTTCGAGAGAAAGGTTTGAAAAAAAAAAAAATATTTTAGGGAAATTTTTTCCCCAGCCCCTCAGTTGCACCACATTTGGGTCTATAAGGCATAGATTTTTTGTTTTTTTTTTACAGTAGTAATATACAGTACGCATTTATTTTTTGTTTTCTTTTATTGTTGGGTTTTTCTTTCTCTCAGTCCTGGGGCCCAAAATTTAAAGCTTTACAGCTGGGTATGGTGAACAGGGTTTACCTTTTATTCAGTTGTTCAGTAAAAAGGAAAAATCTTCATAATAAAATTTCCGGGGATTTTTAATTAAATTTTTCCCCCGGGAATTTTACCCCAGCCCTGGGGGCTATACAAAATACCTTTTCTATAAAAAGGGCGGGTGGAGTTTAGTTCAAATAAAAAAAGGAAAAATTTTTTGTTGTTTAGTGACACATTGGATCTTTGTTTTACATTATGAAAATCATACTTTGTTCTCAAATTAGCACACTTAAGGGTTGATTAAATCAGTAGAGAAATATCGTTGTACTTCAAAGTTTAAAAATCATTTCTGATTGAGCCCACATATGCAGCCTTTACCGTGAATGCAGTCTCCCGTCACGGATTTTTGCCGAACTGCTCCCCCTCCTAGTTTTGGGCAAAGGGTTTTGGCGTTCGTCGTCCCCCAGTAATAGCTGCCACCCCCTTTTTTTGGTTTTTATGTTTGTTGGGGTTTTGGGGCTGTCTATTCCCCCCCGTGTCCGTTTGGGGTCTTATTACGTGTTCAAAAAGTTTCCGGGGTTTTTATTGGGGTTGGTTTTTGTTTTTTTTTTGCCTTCCTAGGTGCGTTTTTTTTCTCTGTTTTGTTTTTTTTATAGTTTTACCAAAATTGCGTAATTTTCTCGCCCCCTGTTTTTTTTTGAGGGGGTTCAAATTTTATCTTTGCCTTTTGGTTTCAACAAGTAAATTTTTTGGAAATAAGCCTTCGGTGTCCTTTCCCTGACCCCCACAACCACATACACCTCAGCCCTTTACAGAACAAAAAAACCCCCAGTAAAAGGAAAATGCAGGACAATGGGCGGCACCCAAGTCGCCGGAGGATCGGACAGGCGACCCAAGGGGCACCATGATCCGGCAACCTTTGGGGGGCCCCCCAAAAGGGAAAGAGGGGGGTCCCCAAAACCCCTGCGCCGGTTTGGGTTTCGGGAGGGGGCCCAGCCTTCTCCACCATACCAAACACCCCAAAGGCCAGTCCTCCTCTCTCAGCACCGGAACCCAGTGGCAAAATTTGGCCCCTCGCCCCCGAGGGATATGAGGTTCTGCAGCCCCGGGGGTCCCGGGGTTCCCTCCTGGGGGACTCAACCCGGGGCCCCCATTAAAAACCCAGGCCCTCGGATACGAGACGTCTCCCCCCCCATCTCCTGTCTTTTCCGGCAAGGCGTTGGAGGGGGCCTAAAGCCAAAGGGGGGGAATAGACGCCGCTACCATCACCTACGCGGAGGTTTTCCCGCCGCTACAAAAGGGTGTCTTTTTGATATCCACCCGAGGGGAAAAGGGGGCGGGGGAGCGTCTGTTTCCACCCCACAGGGGAAGAGGACGGGCCCCGGGAGTTTTTCCCTGGAGTTTGGGCTCTAGCGGGGGGATTGGGGGGGGTGGAATGAGGGGCCCTTCATTCGACCAAAATTTCCCGGGGGTTGCCCACGAAAGGAGGTTTCCGTCGTTGTTTAGGGGCCTTTTCAGGGAAAATTCCCAAACCTTTTTTCCTTTTTGAACCCCTTTTGGGGGAAAATCCCCCCATCCGTCTCGAAAACCCCCCGCTGGCTATCCCGCGGACGTCCCGAGTGGGGGTCGTCCATTCCACCCTCCCGGGACCTCCGAGCCGATTTCCCATGGAGCTCGGAGGGGGGCTTGGGGCTTTTTGGAGAGGAGGGGAGAGAAAAAAGGGGGGGGCCATCCCCTGCACCAAATTTTGGGCCCGGGGGAGGACACAACCGCGGCCCGGTGCTGGGGGGGTCTCCTGGGGGGAGGGAAACAGGTTTTCCCCCACTGGGGGGTCATTTTAGGTGAGGGGGGGCCACCACCCCTTACCCGAGCTCTTCTGTTGGCACAATGAGGGATACCTGTGAGATTTTTCCAACAAAAGGGGGGCACTCATTTCCCAGCATAAAAGGGGGCTAGTAGATTTAGGCGCGCTGGGGAATTTTTTTTGGGTCGTTCCCTTTTGTTTTAGGTTGGAATTCCCCTTTTGGCCCCGGGAGAAAACCCCCTTTTCCTTTCCCCTCCCTAGAAAAGCCCGGGCCCTTGGGGGGCGGGGTTGATTTAGAGAAGGGAAAAGGGACCCCCTTAAGATGGAAGCCAGGGGGGGTCATGGGGAACATTCTTTTATCTGATTGGGCTCTCCTTGGCGTTTCCCTTTTGGGTTTTGGGGCTTCCTTTGGGTTTAAGGCCCCCCTTGATCCACCATTGCCCTTGGGCAAAAAGAGGGGTCTTGGGATTTGGGGTGTTCGGGGGCAGTGTGAGGGGGAAAGGGCTAAAGGGTTTTTCCTTTGGGGCCAAAACCCCGGTAAAGTCCGAACCAAAGGTTTTCCCGCAAATGCGGAAATTTCCCCCGAATATGAGGATTTTAGCACTTGTGGGGCAAAACAGGGCAAAACGGCTACCACCCCATTTTGACGGGGGTTGTGCGATAGATTTTCCAAAACAGGAGGGGGCCCTTCCCGGGGGGCCCTGGTTTTATCCCCCCGTCCCCAAGAGGGACAGCGGGGTATGGAGACTTACATTTGGGCCCTGTCCTGGCACAGGGATACCTCGGGCCCCCCACTTCCCCCTTTTTCCCCGAGGGGTTTTTCTTTTTTTTAAAATTTAAAAGTATTGGGGAAAGTTTCACAATCCCGGTGTGGGAAAAAATCTTGGGCTTACCCAGAAAAAAATCAGCTGTAATGGGGTCCAAAGGGTTGGCGTCTACAAATTTTTACTAAGGGGGGTGAATTTTTTTAGTAAATGAGATAATTTTTGTATTTAATTTTTTAAAAACCCGGGCCCCAAACATTTTTAAAAAATGGTTTTTTTGCTTTTTTCCCCTTAAACGGGTATTGGGGTTTTAGCTGGGTTTAAAAGGAAAAAATATATTTTTTTGAATTTTTTGGGAAAAAAAAATCATTTTGGGAAATTAGGGGTGTTCCCAACCCCCCAAAGTGAAAAAAAGTCAAGGGGTATGAAAACTTTTTGAAAAGGGACTGTAGCCCAAAGGGTGGGGGCTTGGGTTTTGGGGTGGGGAAAGGGTTTAAAACTTTTCGTGAAGGACCAGGGTTTGGGGAGGGTTGACCCTCATTCCACTTTAAATCATTAACTCCCGAAAAAGAAAACAAATGCATTATGAGTTCACTCAGTTCAGGAAACAACCCAAAATCATTTTAAAATTTTATAGCTACGTTTTCAAATGGCCAATTACTAAATTTGGGGAGCTTGAGCCAGACTGGAAAAGAAAACAAGTTGTGCAGGCAGATCACCCCGTGATACAAAGTCGGATTTTGACGTTTTATGGGTTTGGGATTTCGGGAGATGACGGTGGGAAAATGGCCCCTAGGGGGAACAATTTAGCGGGTGTTACCTTTAAAGTACCCCTTTTGGTTTTTTCTAGGGCATTGTGGATAGGGGTAAGCCAAACTGCCCCCTTTATTCCCAAAAAATTTTTATGGTTGGAAATTTCCCGCGAAGAAAGTAGTTTTTTATATTTTTTGTTTTAAGCCTACCCCAAACCCTTTCCCTTACCTTAAACCCTTCGAAAATTAATGCCCAACCTTAAAAATTTCGGAATTAATACCAAAACTTAACCCTAACCTTAAAAACCAGAGTTAATGCCCCAAAAATTAACCTTAAACCCCCTTTAAAAAAGTTACTTTTTTGGAAAAAACTTTGAAAAATTTTAAGTTTTAGAAAACATTGGGGAAAGTCTAATTTTTAAAAGTGAGGGTGTGAGACCTTGTAGGGAATTTTTTTTCCTTGTGATAGATTTGTGGCTCCAGGATCATTTCATTGGGAATGGCTCCCTTAGTGGTGTTTTCCCCTAAATTTAATTTCCCCCATGCTAGGGTGTCAAAAGTGTTTTTTGTTAAAGTCCCGCTTTTAAAATTTTTTGGGGGAGGGAATCAAAAAAACCTCTGCAAATTAAATTTAAGTCTGTTGCTTTTTTGAAAGGTGTTAAAATTTTACAGTTACCTTGTTATGAAATGAAAGGTGGAAAAAAACACAGGGCTTTCCTTGACCTGAAAAATGAGAGCAGGTCTGCCCGGGGGCGAGGATTTAAAAAATTTTTCATTTTAGTAATTTAGCCCGACGCTCTTATCCAGAGCGATTACAGTTTGTGATGGGGATATTTTTTTTTCATACGGCCCCCCGTGGGAAACAAAACCCACAACCAGGGACGGCCCGGGCAAAGGGGGATATTTGGGGGACGCACTTTCCAAAAAAGGGAAAAGGAAGGGATTTTTTTTTTTAATCAAAATTTTATCAAAAAGGCAAAGTGGGTTTCATTTTTTGAAAACCCAACGTCTGATTTCCCCCGTCCACCCCGCCCCAAAATGTCGAATCAGGCTTAAAATCGTGCTTCAAAAGGGCTCCACCCCCCTTTGGGGCCCCTTTTAGTCAGATTTAAAATCGGGCCCAGAATTCTGTCATAGGATCCCATGTAA
>JAGTTL010000592.1:15000-35295 GCA_036851935.1 Coregonus suidteri | reverse complement strand
CTGTCTGGTCACAGTACTTCAGCAGCATGTATCTAAACAACAAAACTTGTATTTTTTACTGTCGGTTACAGTACTCTTCAGCAGCATGTATCCAACAACAACATTGTATATTTACTGTCGGGTCTACAGTACCTCAGCAGCTGTATCCAAAAACAAAAAATTTGTAATTTACTGTCTGGTTACAGTCCTCAGCAGCATTATCTCAAAAAACAACAACATTGTATATTTATGTCTGGTCTACATACTCTCAGAATGCCCAAACAACAAAACATTGTTTTTTACTGTCTGGTCTACAGTATCTCACAGCATGTATTAAACAACAACATTGTTATTACTGTCTGGTCTACATATTGTCAGCACATGTATTCAACAACAAAAAACTTGTATATTTACTGTCTGGTCTACGTACTCTAGCAGCATTATCTCAAAAAAAAACAACTTTGTATATTTACTTTTGGTCTATTTACCCTGCAGCAGCACGTTTTCCTAAACAGCCCCGGAAAGCCTTCCTCCCCCCCTGGTGAAAGTGCGGGGCAGCGCTAAACCCCCCCATGTTGGGTCTTGAGGGGAACCCGTGGGGACCATCCCTCTCCCCCCCAAAGAGGCCGGTCATGAGATGAAAAACACCCGGGGGACCCTTACTTTCTCGGGGGGAGGGGGGGTTAGGAGGAGCACCTGGAGAGAGAGGAGAGAGAGAGAAGAGAAAAGGGGAAAGAGAGGAGAGAAAGAAGAGAGAGAGAGAGAGAGAGGAGGAGAGAGAGGTTTAGATACACAACACTCGCATGCACTCACACCAGAAGGACACATAGAGTATGTTGCATTCTCTTTAGAGATTTCCTAATGCGAGAAGCAAGAAGCAAAAACTCCAGCCACCCTTCTCTTAGTTGTATAGATCCATGTGTATTGCTTTTAAATTTTTGACTAGCTTGATTTTTAAAATGTCTGCGAGCAGGAAGTAGGGGGGGCCTGATTAATCCCCCAGGGGAAAGTAGCAGGGGCCGATTAACCCCCCAGGGCCTGGGGAGAATTGATCGTACTGTGGGAAAACTAAAGAAATTTATCCCTTCCTCAAGCAATTAATCATGGTCGCTCCGCTAAAGAATTCTGGACGAAAGGGGAAAGGGGGGGTTTTTTGGACTTCCAGCCAAGGGGGGGAAGGAGAGAGAAATATTATATATAGCCCACAGGTAAGTTGAAGTCAAGTTTACGTCCCTTGGGTTGGAGTTTTAAAAACTCATTTTAAACCACCCACAAATTTCTTTTAACAAACTTTTTTTGGAAGTCGGTAGGACATCTACTTTGGCATGACAAAAGAAATTTTTCCAAAATGTTTACGACAGATTTTTTCACAAATTTTCACTGACCAATTCCAGTGGGTCAAATTTCTACACTAAGTTGACTGGCTTTAAACAGTTTGGGAAAATTCCAAAAAAAAAGATGGCATGGTTTTAGAGCTTTGATGGGGTAATTACTAATTTTTGGCCCAATTGGAGGTGTACCGTGGATGTTTTTAAAGGGCCTACCTTTAAACTCATGCCTTTTTGCTTACATCATGGGAAAATAAAAAGAAATCCCCAAGACCCAGAAAAATGTGTAGACCTCCACAACTGTTTCTCGGGGGGCAATTTAAAAACCCAAAGGGTACCACGTTCTTGTACAAACAATGTACGAAAGATAAACACCATGGGACCACGCAGCCATATCGTCGGAAGGAGGCGTTTGTCTCCTAGAGTTGAACGACTTTGGTGCAAAAAAAGTGAAAATAAACCCCAGAAAAACAGCAAAGGCCCCTTTTTAAAGCTGGAGGAAACAGGTACAAAAGTATCTATTCCACAGAAAACGAGTCTCTCGCAAAATCTAACGGCCGCCCAGGGGGAAAAAGCCACTGCTCCAAATCCCATAAAAAAGCCAGACTACATTTTGGAAAACTGCACATGGGGAAAAAGATCTATTTTTTGGAAAAATGTCCTCTGGTTTGATTAAACAAAATAGAACTGTTTGGCCAAAAGACCATCGATGTTTGGAAGAAAAAGGGGGTGGCTTGCAAGCAAAAAGAACGCCATCCCAACCGGAAAAACGGGGGTGGCAGCATTTTTTTTTTGTGGGGGGGTTTTTGCTGCAGGAGGGCTGGTACACTCCAAAAAATTGGGCATCAAGGGGAAGGAAAATTATGGGAAATTTATTAAAGCAACTCAAGACTCGTCAAGAATTAAAAGCTTGGACGCAAAGGGGTTTCCCCCAAATGGACAATGCCCCCAAAGATCTTCAAAGTTGGGGAAAAATGGCTTAAGGACAAAAATCAAGGTATTAGATGGCCATCAAAAAACCCCACCTCAACCCTATAAAAAATGTGTGGGCAAAACTAAAAAAAGAGGTGCGAGCCAGGGGGCCTACAAACCTCCATTTAACCCCTGTCAGGAGGAATGGGCCAAAACCCCCAAACTTTTGTGGAAGCTTGTAAAAGGCCCCCCAAAAACTTTTGCCCCAAAAAGTTAAAAATTTAAAGGCAATGCCCCCAAATACTATGGTGTATGTAAACTTCTGACCCCGGGGAATGGAAAAAGAAAAAAAAAGCTGAAAAAATCTTTGTTCTACTATTATTCTAACTTTTCTATTCTTAAAAAAAAGGGGTGACCTAACTGACCTAAGAGGAATTTTTACTAGGATTAAATGTCGGAATTTGTGAAAATTTAGTTTAAATGTATTTGGCAAAGGGTGTATGTAAACCCCCGATTTCCACTGAGAATATATTTTAATTATATACAGTGGGGGAAAAAGTATTTAGTAGTTCTCCCATTTAAAAAAGATGAGAGGGCTGAATTTTCATCATATACACTAAACAGACAGACAAATTGAGACAAAAAAAATCCAGAAAATCCCTTGTGGGATTTTTAAGAATTTTTTTTTGAAAATTTTAGGTGGAAAATAAGTATTGGTCACCACAAACAAGAAAGATTTCTGGCTCCACAGACCTGAAACTTCTTTTTTAAGAGGCTCCTCTGTCCTCCACTGTTACCTTTTAATGGCACCTTTTTTGAACTTTTTACAGTAAAAAAAGAACCTGCCACAACCTCAAACAGTCACACTCCAAACCCCACTAGGGCCCAAAGCCCAAAAAAGCTGTAAAAAAGGAACCAAAACAAAATTGTAGACCTGCCCCAGGGGGGAAAGATGAATCTGAAATAGGAAGCAGTTTGGTTTAAAGAAAAAACTGTGGGAGAAATTATTAGAAATGGAAGAATACAAGACCACAAATAATCTCCTCGATCTTGGCTAAAGCAAGATTCCCCCCGTGGGGTAAAAAATGATCAAAGAATGGTGAGCAAAAACCCCAGAACCACACGGGGGGACCTAGGGAATGACCTGCAAAAGCGGGGACCAAAGTAAAAAAGCCTCCATCAGAACACACTACGCCCCCAGGGACCAAATCCTGCAGTCCCAAAGTGTCCCCCGCTTAAGCATACATGTCCAGGCCCGTCAAAGTTTGTAAGGCTTTGGGGAGGGGACCCAGAAGAGGATTGGGGAGAATGTATATGGTCAATAAACCAAATATCTTTTTAGTAAAAAACTCAACTCGTCGTTTTTGGAGGACAAAGAATGCTGAGTTCCCACCCAAAAAGAACCCCCAACCTATGTAAAGCTGGGGGGGGAAAACCATCATCTTTGGGGTGTTTTTTTTGCAAAGGGACCGGAGACTGACCCGGTAAAGGAAAAAATAAGGGGGCCCTGTACGTGAGATTTTTAGTGAAAAATCCTTTCCATCAGCAAGGGCTTGAAGATGAAACTTTTGGCTGGGTCTTTGAGCAGACAATGATCCCAAACACACCCCCCCGGGCAACAAAGGGAGGGGCTTGTAAGAAGATTTCAAGGTCCTGGGGGGCCTAGCCATCTCCAGACCCAAACCCCATAGAAAAATCTTTGGAGGGATGAAAGTCTGTTTTTGCCAGCGACACCCCCAAAAAACACACGCTCTAAGGAGATCGCATGGGGAAATGGGCCAAAATACCAGCAACAGGTGTGAAAACCCTTGTGAAGACTTACAAAAAACTTTGCCCTTGTCATGGCCAACAAAGGGGATATAACAAAGTATTGAAAATTTTTGTTATTACCAAAACTTATTTTCCACAAAATTTTGAAAAAAAATTCTTTAAAAACCCTACAATGTGATTTTCTGGAATTTTTTTTCTCATTTGTCTGCTAGTGACTTTGACCTATATGGAATTACAGGCCCCCTTCATTTTTTTAAGTGGGAGAACTTGCACAAGGTGGCTGACTAAATACTTTTTTTCCCCATTTGGGTATGTAGGGTGATTATGGTATTATATATATATTATGTGAGGGAAAAAAAGTATTTACCCCTGCTGATTTTGAAAAATTTGCCCACTGAAAAAGAAAGATGGGTTTAAATTTTTAAATGTGGGTTTTTTTGAACGGAGAGACAGAATAACAACAACAAAACCCAAAAAACGCATGTAAAAAAATGTTACATTTATTTGCATTTTAATGAGGGAAATAAGTTTTGACCCCCCTAAACAAAAGTTTCTGGCTCCAGTGCTTTTATACAGGTAACGAGCTGAGATTAGGGCACACTTTTAAAGGGAGGCTCCTAATCTCAGTTTGTTACCTTAAAAAAAAGACACCTGCCCACAGAAGCAATCAATCAATCAATTCCAAACTCCCCAAGGGCCAAGACCAAAGAGCCCCCAAGGATGTGGGGGAAAAAGTTTGTAGCCCTACACAAGGGGTGAAGGGTACAAGACCTCGCCAAGCAGCTTGGTGAAAAGGGTGACAACACTTGGTGCGTTTATTGCAAATGGAAGGGAAACACAAAAAAACGTCAATCCCCCCGGGCCGGGGCTCCATGGAAGATCTCCCTGTGGAGTTGCAATGATCATGAGAACGGTGGGAATCAGCCCAGAATAAAAGGGGGTTGTCAATGATCTAAAGGCGTGGGTCCATAGCCCAAGAAAAAAATTTGGTTACACACTACCCGTGAAGCTGAAATCTGCAGCGCCCGAAAGGTCCCCCTGCTCAAAAAGCACATATACAGGGCGGTTAAAGTTTGCCAATAAACATATGAAGATCAGAGGAGAAGGGGGAAAAGTGTTGGTCAATGAGCCCAAAATCGAGTCTTTGGATCAACTAACTCGCCGTGTTTGGGGGAGGAGGAAGCTGCCTATACCCCAAAAACACCATCCCCACCGTCAAACATGGAGGTGGAAACTTTTGTTTTGGGGGTTTTTTTTTGCAAAGGGACAGAAAAAACTTCACCGCATCAAAGGGACGATGACAGAACCTTTTCCCCTCAGCCGGGGCAAGGGAAAAATGGCGGGGGATGGTATTCCGCAGACAATGCCCCAAAAACATGGCCCAAAGGGCAAAAAAGGGGGGCTCAAGAAGAAAATTAAGGCCCGAGTGGCCTCCCAGCTCCAGCCTTAATCCATCAAAAATCTGGGGGGGGTTTGAAGGTTCATTTCCAAAACGTCAGCCTCAAAACCTAATGACTTGGGAAGATCTGCAAAGAGGAGTGGAACAAAATCCCTCCTGAATGTGTGAAAACCCGGGGCCCAAACTACAAGAAACGTCTGACCTCTGTGTTCCCAACAGGGTCTTGCCACAAGTACTAATCATTTTTGCAGAGGGGTAAAAATATTTAATTTCCCTTTAAAAATGCAAATCAATTTATAACATTTTTGACATGCGTTTTTCTGATTTTTTTGTTGTATTCTGTCTCTCTTTTCAAATAAACCTACCTTAAAATTATAGACTGATTATGTTTTTGGGTTGGGAAACGTACAAAATCGCAGGGATCAAATCTTTTTTCCCCCACTGTATATGTTTTGATATACTCTATATAACACACATGTGTGGAGAGACAGAGAGAGACGGGGACAGACAAGGGGAGAGGAAAAGAGAAGAGGGGAGAGAGAGAGAGACCGCTGCCGCTTAACCTTTTTAGTTTGCCCAAAAAAAAACAGGCGGGAAGGGAAAAACAAAAAATTTTTTGCATTTGGGTTTCCGTACTAGACTTGCGTTCAAAGAAAGGCCTTTTCATTTCGTAGCCCACAGGTAATGAAACATATCAGGGACAGGTAACGAATAGACATTTTTTTGGCTCTCCAAGAGGAAGATGATGATCTAAATCATTGCCCGTTCTCCATGACTTTCCCCGATAAAAAAGGTCAAATAAAATGGCCATTCTGCTATTCCCTTTTTTCCTACTCCGTACTGCTCTATTTAGGGTGTCTGCTGGTTCTCTTCCACTCACCCCTCCATGTTTTGGGGGTTTTTTCCCCCAACTGGGCAGTTGAAAAAAAGTCCCCCCTCTGTCTCACAGCCAGTGGTGCCCACCCGCCTGGGAGGGATGTCTCCCGGGCTTGGCTCTGACCCTGGGGCCGTGGCCCATTCAAACACAGAGCTAAACTCCTGGGAGAGAGAATACAGGGATACTCAGAGCCAAGATTCCATTTTCAGAACCCAAAAACCTATATACAGACTATCTATTCAGTACATGGTTTTGGCTGACTGGGGAGGGATGGTAAAATAAAAACAGCAAGGGTGGAAAAACTATGAGAAGGCTATTAAAAATTAAACGAGTTTTTTACAAGAAAAAGAATAGGGGATGTTTTTTTTTTTCTCCACAGAGAAAAACTAAAATGACAAATCTGTCCGAGGGGTTTTCTAGAAAGATGGCTAGCTTGTGTCTCATCACGACCCGGGCTGAACCCTTTTTGATTTAGGGAAACAGGAAAACTTCTGGGGTTTTTTTGGTTTCCGTTTCATCTCTGCCATCAGGGTTTTTTTCAGTCAAGACGCAATATATCTTTATTCCAGTTTCAGCAGAAAAAGAGACAGGAAAAATGAAGCGTGCTGCTGTCTGTAAAACGTACATGATCAAGGTGATTGGAGCCAGACTGTGGTTTTTGACAGTCATCATCCAACTTCAAGACAACTGTGTCACCCTGGATACAGCCAAGCCAAATATCGGTGATGTTAAGTGCGAGGGATACCCAGTAGAAAAATAGCCCGCGCAAGACGCCGAGATTCTAGAGTTTTCCCCCCTTAGCTAACAATCAACGTTTCCCTTTACTGTGGGAATTGGATCGAATCAAAGCGTATTTCCACTTTCCCAAAGCAAAATACCGAAACAAAAAGAACAATGCAAGACTTGTAGGGGGAAAAATCTACTAGCAAGAGATTTTGTTGTAGGCAAACGCATCGGTGTATTTCTTTGCATTGACGGCACCACTCCCCCGTACTTTAAAAAGACCGGCGGCAAACCCTCAGGTGCGTAGGGCCCATATGCAAAAAAGACCATTTCCATATATGTATCTGGCCCTTTACTTTTAATGGACTGTTTTGCAGCATGAGCGGTCGTGAGTAATCGCTTGTTTTGAGATCAAAAAAGAGCTGCATGTACCCCTGTGCACATTTTGTTCTGTCCTTTGCTAGTTAGTGGTTTTTTAGCCCCGTTTTAATCATTTTGTTCATACCCTTGCTAGTTAGTGAGTTTTTTAGCCCAGTTATGATCTTTTGTTTATGCCTTTTCAGTTAGGAGTTTTTAGCCCCTTATAGATCTTTTGTTCATCCCTTTTCTAGTTTTTGGGTTATTAGCCCCCGTTATAGATCATTTGTTCATACCCTTTTGCTAGTTTGTGAGTTTTTAGCCCCGTTATAGTATTTTTTCATACCCTTTTCAGTTAGTGAGTTATTAGCCCCCTTATAGATCATTTTGTTTTTCCTTGCTAGTTAGTGGTTATTAGCCCAGTTATAGATCATTTTGTTCTACCCTTTGCTATTAGTATTATTAGCCCCGTTTAGATCATTTGTTTATAAAACCTTTTTGTTAGTGAGTTATTAGCCATTTTAGATTTTTGTTCATCCCTTGCTAGTTAGTGGTTATTTGCCCCGTTTTTAGATCATTTTTTCATACCTTGTAGTTGTGAGTTTTACCCCCGTTATAGATCATTTTGTTCTCCCCCTTTTAGTTATGAGTTATTAGCCCAGTTATAGACATTTTGTTCATACCCTTTGCTATTTGGAGTTATTTGCCCAGTTTTAGATCATTTTGTTATACCCTTGCAGTTAGTGAGTTTTTAGCCGTTTAGTCATTTTTGTTCATACCCCTTTTCTAGTTAGGAGTTATTAGCCCCGTTTTAGATCATTTTGTTCATATCCTTTGCTAGTTAGTGAGTTATTAGCCCGTTATAGATTTTTGTTTATACCCTTTGCTAGTTAGTGAGTTTTTAGCCCCGTTTAGATCATTTTGTTCATACCCTTTGATTAGTGATTATTACCCCTTATAGAATTTTTTTCATGTCCTTTGCTAGTTAGTGATTTTACCCAGTTATAGATATTTGTTTTATATCCTTTGCTAGTTTGTAGATTAGCCGTTATAAACATTTTGTTATTTTCCTTTGCTAGTTAGTGAGTTTTTTAGCCCAGTTATAGATCATTTTGTTCATATCCTTGCTATTAGTGAGTTTTATCCCAGTTATAGTCAGTTGTTCATATCCCTTTTCTAGTAGTGAGTATTAGCCCTTTTAGATATTTTGTTATACCTTTTTTGTAGTGATTATTAGCCCTTTTAGATCATTTTTTTCATACCCTTTGATTTTGTGAGTTATTAGCCCATTTTTAGAAACATTTTGTTCATATCCTTTGATTAGTGGTTTTTACCCAGTTATGATCATTTTGTTCATCCCTTTTTAGTTAGTGAGTTATTAGCCAGTTAAGTCATTTTGTTTATATCCTTTGCTAGTTGTGAGTTTTAGCCAGGTTTTAGATCTTTTGTCATACCCTTTTTTAGTTAGGGTTTTTACCCAGTTTTAGACATTTTTTCATACCTTTGCTATTAGGATTATTACCCATATAGATCTTTTTTCATGTCCTTTTCAGTTGGGATACAGCCCAGTTTAGATCTTTTTTTAATCCCTTTTTCTAGTTAGTGAGTTATTAGCCCGTTTTAGATCATTTGTTCTATCCTTGCTATTTTGTGAGTTTTTAGCCCAGTTATAGATCATTTTTTTTATCCTTGCAGTTAGTGATTTTTAGCCCCGTTATAGATCATGTTTTTTCATATCCTTTTCTAGTTAGTGGTTATTAGCCCCTTATAGTCATTTTTTCATATCCTTTTCTAGTTATGAGTTTTGCCCGTTATAGTCATTTTTTTCATATCCTTTGCTAGTTAGTGAGTTTTTAGCCAGTTATAGATATTTTGTTTAACCTTTTCTATTAGTGAGATACCCTTATAAGAATTTTGTTTTATATCCTTTTCTAGTTAGGAGTTTTAGCCCAGTATAGATCATTTGTTTAATCCTTTGTAGTTTGTGGTATTATCCCCCTTATAAAAATTGTGTTCATGTCCTTTGCTAGTTAGTGAGTTATTAGTCCATTTAATCATCTGTAGGCGCAATGGGGAATAAATTTCTTCCCACAAGAGCACAAAACATTTACATTTTTTAGACTCTTTGAAAAACGAGTCAGGTAAAGAGCTTTTTCGGGCTTAAAGGGGCAGTTTTTTTATTTTGAACAGGCTTGACAAGCTAAGTACCCAAAAGGGAGAGGGAAGCAAATTTGTCTAATTTTTGAAAAATGATATCGGGAAAAATAATGAAAATTTTTTTTGTAAAATGGGTTTTTGCATCAAACAACACCTTTCCGTCACCTCCTTGGTCTGAAGAACAAGGGGAAAAAAAAAGGGAAGTCAAGCCTGCAGTTATTTTTTTTTTTTTCAAAAAATCTCTGAATGTGGGGCCCACATTTGGGTTTTAGTTTTAGTTTATTTTACAGGGACAGGACATTAATCAAGTTTTAGTAAAAAAATGCCGGTTTTAGCCCCCGGTAAATTTTTAACCCCAGTCCCCGGGCAGGTTTTTAAAAACAAAATTCAATTAGACAATAACAACTAGAACAAGACATACATACAGACTAAAACTAGACAAACAAGACGTAGCATAAAACAGCAACAAGAACAAAAAGCAGCAAGACAAAATTCATAAAAGCAACAAAATGTTTCCCCCCTCAAAGTTACAGACAACAGCATGGGAAAACGGCAAAACACAGCTAGGCCTTTGTTTAAAATCTGATTGACCCTTTACCATGTTTCAAGCATTTTTTTGAAAGGTGATATGTGGGGCAGTTTTTGTGTGTCTGATGGCTGTATTCCCCGAATGGAAGCTCTCACAGAAAAAAGCGGATTTTCTAAAAGGTGCTTTTTCCCTTTGGGGAATACCAGTCACCTCTCATGGCAGACCTTTTGGATCTTCTCATATGTTTTGGGTTTCTGTTTAAAAAAATACTGATGGAGGGGGGGCCAACCATTTAGGGTCTTGAATAAAGGGAAAGCATCGGTGTTGCACAAAATTTTTTCCCCCCCGGAGCTCATGCTTTTTTAAGGGTGACAGTGAGGGTGGCTATTGGGGTTCTATCAAACACTTGAGAGCCCGTTTGTAGAAGATGAATAGGTCTTACGTTGTACAGCAAACTTGGGCCCCCCAAATGTCAAGCAGTATGTTAAGTGGGGGAAACATAGATTTGAAGTACAGTTTTGCTACCTCTGTATCAAACTTTTGTAAAATCGGAAATTAGTAGGTTTAATTTGGGTTTTTTGAAAATTTCCTTTTTCACTGCTTTTTTTAAAAAAAAGGTTTGGGAAACAAATATGATGCCAAGGTACTTAAAAACGATACCCCCCGGAGCTTTCCCCTGACACATAGACTTCGGTCATAGCATCTGTTGCCCCCTTTTTGAAGAACATGCAAAAGTTTTTTTTACATTGAGATGCTGGGAAAGTAATGTGAAGGGGTGTTGTTGGGGGGCAATCAGTTTTTTGCTAACAAATTTTCAAAAATCTTTACCCACAGGTATTTACTAATGGGCCTGTAGTTACCACTCAGGGGTCGCCGATTTAAAAATGGCCGTTTTATGGCCCCCACTTCCATACCCCTTGGAAAACCCCGAGACCAATAGATTTGGTGACCTTAGTAATGGGGCCAATGAGTGACTCTTTTAGTTTTTAAGAAAAGGGAGAGTCCATCCAAAAATCTTTGCTTAGAGTTCTTTAGGAGCTAAAACACCTGTCTACCTTTTTTCAAAACCCCCTTATGGAAGACGGGGTTTAGATCATTTACACACTGGCCCCAAAAAAAACCCGGGAGGGGGTTTTTGTGTCAGTACCTGACAGATCAATAAAGTAGGAATTTAAGGGTATTTCATTTCGACTGCCCCTGTGTTAGATTTTTTATTCCCTTTGGTTTCTGTCTTTTGCAGTGTTACTATTGAACCCACTTTTTGGCGCTCTGTAGGCGAATGATAAACAGCTTTTTGCTGTTCAACAAATTGCACGTCTGTATTTCAGCACCAGCCAACAGTTTGGCCGAGCCAATTAGCATTTTTCTAATAACCCCTCCAAGATGATAGTCTAACCTTTTTATATTCACAAAGATTATAGAAAACCTTGTAGTATCAAAATTTGCATGTTTACATTTTTTTTATGATGACCAAAAAAAGGGTACATTAAATCTAAATAATGTAAAAACATCAACCCTTTGGCAGAACAGCAGGCGGGGCACATCTTCCATGGTTTAATTCCAACACTATGTCTCCTCCGGTAAAATGAAGAGAATGATGTTAGTCTGATCGTGGCCTTTAAACAGGAAAGGATACTCCTTTCTTTTCCCTTTCGACATCCCCGGGTTAGATACGCAGGGATCCTGAATGAAGAACCTGCTCCTCACCTTTTGGTTGGTGTGTAAAAAAACTCCTATGCCATACAGAACCTGAAGAAAGGGGTTCATATTTTCAGAGATAAAAACAACCCCTTTTTATGTTGTTTTTGGAGACTTTGTACACAGATGGTCTAATGTACCTACTAGCAACTATCGAATTTAACCCAAAATCAGGGCTATTGCATGTAAAAAAGTAATGGGAAAATTTGCTGTTTTGTTTACTTTTGTTGGCGGCTTTTTGAACTCGACCAATTTCACATTTTTTCCATTTACCTTTCTGGAAGCTGAGTTGTGGTAGCTAGGGGCTCAACCAATTTCCCTGACAATTTTTAAAACTTTTTTGCGTGTTTTTTGGTGGTTGCTATACAACAACAAGTTAACTAAATTGTCACTAAAAAGTAAAAAACACGAGCCTGTTGGTTTTCTGGAAGTCGACATTTTCAAATTTTTACAAGAATTTTCATAGACCCTACAAATTTTGTTTCCCCTAAATCTCACTACTCTCCCAACTGGAAAGGCTACTTTGTAGCTACTGTAGAAGTAGGTTGCTGCAGTAAAAGTGTCGAAAAGGTTTCTGCAACTTCCAGCCAATGTTTTGGGTTAAACTATTTACAAAACCTCACGAAATTGATCGCTTGAAAATTGAAAAAAAAACAGAGCCTTAAAAAAAAACGAAACCCACGATATGTTTTCTGCCCCTTAAAACCCCGTAGAAGTCGCCTGTCGCTGCCGCAGCTGATTTTTTACAGACGTAGAGGACAGTCACGTGCTTCCGTTTTTTTATGATTTTTGGGGGGGTTTTAGATGAAAAAACGAAATACTGTCAATGGGTGTTGCTAAACCCCTTGAGGTTTGACACATTCATTGTAAAAAAAAGACGCAATTAAAATCATTGAAATATTGTGTGTATTCGCATCAACAAGATTATTCTTAAAACTTTTTGTTGTTCAAGCTTCACTTCCGAAACATAGCCAGGGAGGGTTCATAGCAGTTACTGGGGGTGTAGTATTACCCCTGAATCTGTTCCCCCAAAAACGTTTCGTAAACGACAAAACGGGGGGGGGATCCCTTATTTTGTCCAATAGAAATATTTTTTTTGAAATGAATGGGAAAGATTACACCCCACCCGTAAGGGGAGGAGGGGGCCCCTTTGGATTTTGTTTGGGCGGGGGTCCTCGTACCAATTGGTAGAGCATGGGCCCTTGTAAGCCAGGGAGGGTTCACCCGGACCACCCAAAGTAAAAAGTACGCACACAAGATTTAAATCGTTTTGGGATAAAAGCGTCTGCGAATTTATATTTTTTTTCTTTTGGGCCCTTTATTCAAGAAAAAGGGGGAAAAAAACCCTAAAATTACAATCAGTCAAGACTGGTTCATACCTTAACCCAGCAGGTGTTTAAAACACTAAAAGACGGAGGCCCGGGAGCATTCTCTCTCTTCAATTCAATTGGCATGGGAAAATTTTTTACTTCCCAAAGCAAGGAAAGATAATAAAAAAAAAGTGAAAAAAACAAAAATAAAAAACAAAATTTCCAAAAAAATAGAACATTTCAAAGTCATATTATTCTATATACAGTGTTGAACGATTGCAAAAGTTAAATAAAAGGGGAAAATAAATAAACATAAATGGATTGTATTTAAGGGTTTTTTGTTTTTCACGGGTTCCCCTTTTCTTGGGAACTGGTCACAAATTTTTTTGTGTGGTGGCTACTGTGGTATTTCCCCAAAATAGATAGGGGAGTTTATAAGTTTGGATTTTTTTTAAAATTCTGTGTGGGTCTGTGTAATCTGAGGAAATATGTATCCTAAAAGGGTCATACATTTGGCGGGAGGTTGGGAAATTGCGCCAGTTTCCACCCATTTTTGGGCAGGGGCACATACCCTTCTTCTCTTGAAGCCAGGTCTGCGACGGCGGCCTCTTCAATAGCAAGGCTATGCTCACTGAGTCTTCATAGTCAAATTTTTCCCTTTAAAAGTTTGGGCGTCACGTGGTAGGTATTTCACTTTTTACTCTTTTTGGGCCAAAGCTTTTCTTTTTTCTCTGTTTTTTTTTAAATTTTTTCCAATTTTTCAAGAAATTATATTTTTTTTTGTTATGTTTTGGGTTTGGTCTAATTTTTTTCTGCTGGGGCTCGGGGGGTTGTTTTTTTTTGTGAACGAGCCCCCATTCCAGCTGATGAGGGGACTTTCCCCAAAGTTCCCTTTTGTAATGAGTGTTTTGTATGGAAGTTTTTAGAATTGTTTTTTTTGGGTGGTTTAAAATTTAAAATTGCATTTTCGGATTTTGAAAATTACATTGACTTTTTGTCATTTAGCAGACGCTTTATCCAGAGCGCTTACAGTTAGTGGTGATCGAAAAAGGGGGAGACAAGAGAGAGAGAGAAGAGAGAGAGAAGATATTAATATTATCAGCCACCAATTTGCAAGTTCCCCTTAAAACGATGAAGGGGCCTTAATTTTCATCATGGTACACGTAAAACTATGACAGACAAAATGAAAAAAAACTTTCCAGAAATCACATTGTGGGATTTTTTTATGCTTTATTTGCAAATATGGGGGAAAATAAGTTTTTGGTCAATAACAAAAGTTTCTCAATACTTTGTTTTTTAAACCCTTTTTTGGCAAGACACAGGAAAAATTTTTCGTAATTTTTCAAAAGGTTTTTCACCACTTTGCGGGTATTTTGGCCCATTCCTCCATGCAGTTTTCCCTTAGAGCAGTGATGTTTTGGGCTGTCGTGGCAACAGGGACTTTAAACTCCCCCCAAATTTTTTCTAGGGGGTTTGAGATTGGAAGGGCTGGGCCCACCCCAGGCCCTTGAAATGTTTCTTACGAACCCATCCTTCTTCCCGGGGCGGGTGTTTGGGATCTTGTCATGCAAAAAGACCCGAAAGTTTCCTAAAGCCCTTGCTGATGGAAGGAGGTTTTCACTAAAAATCTCAGATAAGGGGCCCCATTCATCTTTCCTTTTACCGGATCAGTCGTCCTGGTCCCTTTTACAAAAAAAAACTGCCCCAAAAAGCAGATGTTCCCCCCCCCGTTCCAGTAGGATGGTGTTCTTGGATGCAACTCAGCATTCTTGTCCCCAAACACACGATTAGTTTTCCCAAAAAGTTCTTTTTTGGTTTTCATCTGACCATAGACATTCTCCCAACCCCTTCGGGTCATCCAAAGCACTTGCAAACTTAACGGGCCGGGGCATGTACTGGGTTAAAAGGGGGACACGTCGACACTGCAGGGTTTGAGTCCCCGGGGGCGTAGTGGGGTTATTGGGGTAGGCTTTTTTTACTTTGGTCCCACTTTGCAGGTCATTCACTAGGGCCCCCGTGTGGTTTGGGGTTTTTTTCTCACCCTTCTTGTGATCATTTGACCCCACGGGGTGGATTTGCGGGAGCCCCCGATCGAGGGAGATTACAGGGGCTTTTATGTCTTCCTTTTCCAAAAATTTTCTCCCACTTTTATTTCTTCAAAACCAAATGCCTTTCCTATTTCAGATTAGTCTTCCGCCTGGTGCAGGCTACAATTTTTTTTCTGGTGTCCTTTTACACTCTTTGGGCTTTGGCCCCTAGTGGGTTTGGAGTGGACTGTTTGGGTTTTGGACAGGTGTCTTTTTTACTGATAACAATTCAAAAAGGTGCCTTAATCAGGTAACGATGGAGGCAGAGGAGCCCCTAAAGAAGAAGTTACAGGTCTTGAGAGCCCGAAAACTTTCTTTTTGTAGGTGACCAAATACTTATTTTCCACCCTAATTTGCAAATAAATTTATAAAAAATTCATACAATGTGATTTTCTGGATTTTTAAACAATACTATTTGTCTGTCATAGTTGACGTGTACCTATGATGAAAATTACAGGCCTCTCATCTTTTAAGTGGTGAGAACTTGCACAATTGGTGTGACTAAATACTTTTTTCCCCCACTGTATATAGAGACGAGAGCGAGTGAGAGACAGGAGGAGTCTCTGGGATGGATGAGGCTAGTATCTCAGGGAGACAGAAGGAGTCTCTGGGTATGGATGAGGCTAAGTACTCAGGAGAGACAGAAGAAGTCTCTGGGGATGGATGAGGCTAGCATCTCGGAGGAGACAGGAGGAGTCTCCTGGATGGATGAGTGCTAGTATCCCGGAGAGACAGGAGGAGAAGGAGTCTTGGATGGATGATGCATAGTATCTCAGAGAGAGACAGAGGAGGAGGCGTCTATGGGATGGATGAGGTAGTATCTCAGGAGAGACAGGACGGAGAAGGAGTCTCGGGATGGATGAGGCTAGTATCTCAGGAAGAGGACAGAGGAGTCTATGGGATGGATGAGGCTAGTATCTCAGGAAAAGACAGGAGGAGGTTCTGGGGATGGTGAGGCTAGTATCTCAGAGAGACAGGAGGGAGTCTCTGGGATGGATGAGGCTAGTATCTCAGGAAAGACAGGAGGAGTCTTGGGATGGCCCTGGAAGTGTTTAAGGGAAGTGTGATCACTTTCTCATAAACTGTTAAAACTCACCACTCGATCTGTTCCCAATAGCGGCTAGAGCAGTCAGTACTAACACTCTATGTGTTACAGTACACAACAATCTGTGAGAGACCTGCTTCATCTCTGTTTCACGCAACCACAAACATGATGATGACTTCCACAGTTAGACAGGGTACGAGTGCAGTTGTTTTTTTATTTGCCTTGTTGTGCTGTTATTTTTCACATATCATTTGGCCAACAATATTTTTTAAAAAAGAATCATTGAGTTAATAAAGCCGCATACAAAAACCTGGTCCATTTTTTTTGCTTTCTTGAGTAAGGCAACTTCCACCAAATGCAGGTGTTTTCAGCCTAGCTCCAGTGCTTTCTGTGGTTTGTGAGCGTCGGGGTTGGTAATGTTCTCTAGATGAGCGCGTGAGTGACTCAGTGTTCTGTCACTCATGGGGACCACTATGGTCACCACAAAATCTAGGGGAGAGATTGAAACATTCAAGCCCCTTTCGTGCTGCCATAGAGGTTACATTAGAAGTGCCCATCCAAGAAGCCTCAAGATCATTGGCCACCCGATAAAATGATTCAAATCACATTATATCTACAGTGGCTTTGATTGGACTGATCATGTCAACATCATACTTTCAAAATCTTAGGCTTAGCCAGGCTAGACAATCAGTCATCATTATGAATCCCGTTGACATCTACTGGCAAATCCTTTTCAAACCTTAGTCATATGGAGAGAAATTATAGATAAAGTGTTATCGCATGCCTCAATCTGCCATTTGACATAAAACATTACACAACAAGTTCGGAATCGCAAAATTCACAACTGAGTGGGTTTGGAAGGAATCAATGGCTAAACTGCAAGCTTGTGCAAAGCAATCACTAGCCTGCTATTCAGTGGAGTGGGTGTGTGGTCCAAGTCTGGTTTTTACAAGGGTCTCTTTTCCAAGCTTAAAAGGATAGACATTCAAACACATTGGTGGCAGAAAAGTTTGAATACATTGACCATGCTGTGCCAATCAGCATGACTTTCTGCCGCGTTCAAAAAAATAAACCAACTGGGAAACTCGGAAAATGGGAAATCTCAGAAATTCAGTGAGTTCAGCAAACAACTGGGGAACTCTGGGAAATAACGAGCTCCGACGGGGAAAAGATACGTTTTTGACGGGTTCATATGCCTTCAACTCCCTCCCATGAATTTCCAAGTCATCGCAACTACTCCGTCCTCTTTCTAGAGCTCCGACCTGAAGATCACTAACTCGACATGAAGTTATGATTCTTGTTTTTTTCAGAGATTCCCAGTTGTCTTGGAAAGCACCATAAATCCAGAGAATGCCAGACTGTGCTTGAAAACCTTTGAAGTTTACAAAATAATTGCCCACAAGAAAGGACGCTGCACCACATCCTGCGTCAAGTGTAGCACAGCACCAACAAGGTGAGTCCAAAAATGTATTGTATGATGCTGGCCTAAATGATGTAATATGCCAGGGAGATATGTATACTGTTAGCTAAGAAATTAATACCTAGTGGATGTTGTGTAGTAAGCTAGGTAGTAGCCCATGTGCCTCCACCCTAATAATTTTGGTCCCTTTTCCCCTCCTAGATTTCGCCTACTGTTCTGGACTTGGTGGTGCACATGTCCGCTCTATAACCCATTTTTATTAGAAATGTCATCCTGCAAACATTGTAAGAGGCTTTCATTGTATGCTTATATGCCCCGCTTTATTTTCTCCTTTCCCTTATGATGACTTCCACACAGTTAGACAGGGTACGAGTGCAGTTTTGTATATGACTAAAAATGTATACTCTCTCCATGGTGCCCTCCTACACACAAACACGAACACGCACGCACGAGGCACCAATACACACACACAACACACACAACACACACACTGACTAAAGTCTTTAAAAACACAGGTCACTGTTTTTCATGAGGTTATTAATGTTCAGTTCTGTAAAAAGTGTCAGTGAACTCTCATTAACCTGGCAAGTAGTTTTCTCCTTGGTCTGTGTTCACGTTCCCATTACTTTTTTGTGTGATTGTCGCCACCTAGTGGTGTTCTTATGTATTATTAGCTTCTAACCAGTACAGCAGCCAGAGGAGGATTCATGTTGGCATTTAGTGTCATGACTCTTGCCCTATAGGCAGCTCTGCAGAGCGGTCACTAGCTGGCACAGCCACAAAGTCATAAAATCTGATTTAAACCTAACCCTAACCTTAACCACACTGCTTAACCCTAATGACTAACCCAAAATTTAATTGCAACCCAAAAAGCAACAATTTTTGTTTTCATGAATTTTACAATATAGCCTATTTGACTTTTGCAGCTGGCCCATCTAGCGAAAATCAAACAGTTCTGCCTCCAGGGCAAAATTCATGACAATAAACGTCAACCTGCGAAGGGGATGAGCCTCCTCCCCTCTGAGGAGAATCTAAAATGCATACTCTGGCGTCCTCTTCTCTCTTCCTCACCTCCTTCTCAAAACACATTGGATGAGGAAAGCCAGGAGGGTCCCTGCCCCTCTGATCTTCTCCTCCAATGGGTTTTGATAAGGAGGTGAGGAGAGAGAGGAGAAAATTACGTGAGGAGCATGCATTTGAGATTCTCCCTGACTCTTGTCCTCTCAAAGGTTTCTTCCAGGAGGATGGGCCTCCAACCCTCTGACTCTTGTTCCTCTCAAAGTTTCTTTCCCGCAGGAGGATGGGCCTCCAACCCTCTTGACTCTTGTTCCTGGGCCTCCAAGTTTCTTCCTTCTACTGAGTTTTTTAGCTGCTTGCCAAGGGGTCTGGGCTGGCTTACTGTAAAAGCACATTGTGACTGATGATATAGAAAGGGATTTATGGATGCAATTTCATTGATTGATTGAAGTTTGGCAATTGGTTTTGCAGCAGGTAAGGACGAAACATAAAAAAAACATGTAAAATCCACATGGATCACAATGATACACCATGAAAACAACACAATGATACACCATGACAACAACACAATGACACACCATGACAACAACACAATGATACACCATGACAAAACACAATGATACACCACGACAACAACACAACGACACACCACGACAACAACACAATGATACACCATGACGACAACACAACGACACACCATGACAACAACACAATGATACATCATGACAACAACACAATGATACACCACGACAACAACACAATGATACACCATGACAAAACACAATGATACACCATGACAACAACACAATGATACACCATGACAACAACACAATGATACACCATGACAAAACACAATGATACACCATGACAACAACACAATGATACACCATGACAAAAACACAATGATACACCATGACAAAAAAACACAAATGATACCACCATGACAAAAACACAATGATACACCATGACAACAACACAATGATACACCATGACAACAACACAATGAGACACCATGACAAAAACGCAATGACCCACCATGACAAAACACAATGAGACACCATGACAACAACACAATGATACACCATGACAACAACACAATGATACACCATGACAACAACACAATGATAACCATGACAACAACACAATGATACACCATGACCACAACACAATGATACACCATGACCACAACAAAATGATACACCACGACAACAACACAACGATACACCATGACAACAACACAATGACACACCATGACAACAACACAATGATACACCACAACAACAACACAACAATATACCACGAAAACAACACAACGACACACCACGACAACAACACAATGATACACCATGACAACAACACAGTGATACACCATGACAACAACACAATGATACACCATGACAAAAACACAATGATACACCATGACAACAACACAATGACACACCATGACAAAAACACAATGAGACACCATGACAAAACACAATGATACACCATGACAAAAAACACAATGATACACCACGACAACAACACAATGATACACCACAACAACAACCCAACAATACACCACGACAACAACACAACGACACACCACGACAACAACACAATGATACACCATGACAACAACGCAGTGATATACCACGACAACAACACAACGATACACCACGACAACAACACAATGATAAACCATGAC
>JAGTTL010000592.1:0-5000 GCA_036851935.1 Coregonus suidteri | reverse complement strand
AAATAGTTATATTGACTACGTCCGTCTGGCTCGCTCATTAATGTCTTAATCGAAATTACGGATTGCCTCTTATCCGCTCGTACCGTCCCCTTATGCCATAGTTTGTACATCTCAAATTGTCAGTAAAAACCACTTTATTTAAGCAAGTCAGCCATATCAGCTATTAAAGGCAGTAAATGAGGCTGAATGAACTGTTTCGCTGCCAGACAAGGCTCCGCTGATAGCCAGGTGTAGCTGTGGTATAAGGTGTTGGGACTGCTGTTTGGGACTCTGCTGCTGGGAAGCCTTATGGAGGCCCTAACAGTTTGTGGGAACCGTTTGTCACCGTTATAGTGCAATTAATGTATTGTTTAGTGTTGTGTTGTGGCTTTGCTGGCATGCATCCCACTTTCTTTTTTAGTTTTTTTGCCCACCAAGATTTACATGCTAAAACTGCCACTGATCATTACACAGGTGCACCTTGTGCCGGGGACAATAAAAGGCCACTTTAAAATGTGCAGTTTTGTCACACAACACAATGCCACAGATGTCTCAAGTTTTGAGGGAGCGTGCAATTGGCATGCTGACTGCAGGAATGTCCACCAGAGCTGTTGCCAGAGAATTGACTGTTCATTTTCTCTACCATAAGCCGTCTCCAACGCCATTTTTAGAGAATTTGGCAGTAAGTCCAACCAGCCCTCACAACCACAGACCACTTGTAACCACGTGTAACCACACCAGCCCAGGACCTCCATATCCTGCATCTTCACCTGCGGGATCGCCTGAGACCAGCCACTAGGACAGCTGATGAAACTGAGGGAGTTTTCTGTCTGTAATAAAGCCCTTTTGTTGGGGAAAAACATATTCTGATTGGCTGGGCCTGGCTCTCCAGTGGGTGGGCCTATGCCCTCCCAGGCCCATCCATGCCTGCGCCCCTGCCCCAGCCTAATGATTTATATTTTGATTGACTGATTTCCTTATATGAGCTGTAACTCAGTATACTTGTTGAAAATTGTTGCATGTTGCATTTATATTTTTGTTCAGTCTAAATAAATGATATATAAAAACATGTAAAGATCATACCTGTAAAACGTTATGTTTCTTTACTACATAATGGATGTTGAAGTCTGATTGTTTTTTACAGTTATGTAAATTTCAATTTTTTTTCTGTTTTTTTTAAAAAATTTATAATTGTGTCTTCAAATCAAATGTTATTTGTCACATGCGCCCGAATAAAAACAGGTGTAGACCTTACCGTGAAATGCTTACTTACAAGCCCTTAACCAACAATGCAGTTTTAAGAAAATAGGAGTTAAGAAAATATTTTTACATACATAACTAAAGTAAAAAAAGTAACACAGATAAAATAACAATAATGAGGCCTCTAATACAGGGGTTACCGGTTCCAAGTCAATGTGCGGGTACAGGTTTAGTCCAGGTTAACTGAGGTAATATGTACATGTAGTATGGAGTTATTCTCAACTGTTTGGTTTATGATATTTAGAAAGAAGAAGAGGAGGACATCATTATATTATTACTGCCGATAGATGTTCTTTTACTTTATTGTTTAGTTTTGAATTTAGGTGATATTAGATTAGATCATTCGTTTCTCAATGTATCAACTTGCTTCCAAGAGAGCTCTGGAAGTGAAACAAGCTAAACTAAAGCAGGAAGCACCAGTGACTCGGTCAATAAAAAAGGTGGTCAGATGAACGCAGATGCTAAGCTACAGGACTGTTTTTGCTAGCACAGACTGGAATATGTTTCCGGGATTCTTCAGATAGCATTGAGGAGTACACCACATCAGTCCACTGGCTTCATCAATAAGTGCATCAATGACGTCGTCCCCACAGTGGACTGTACGTACATACCCCAACCAGAAGCCATTGATTACAGCGGCAACATCTACACTGAGCTAAAGGGTAGAGCTGCCGCTTTCAAGGAGCGGGACTCTAACCCGAAGCTTATAAGAAATCCCGCTATGCCCTCCGACGAGGCAAAGTGTCAATACAGGACTAAGATCGAATCGTAATACACCGGCTTTCGACGCTCGTCGGATGTGGCAGGGCTTGAAAAACTATTACAGACTACAAAGGGAAGCACAGACGCGAGCTGCCCATGACACGAGCCTACCAGACGAGCTAAATTACTTCTATGCTCGCTTCGAGGCAAGCAACACTGAAAGCACGCATGAGAGCATCAGCGGTTTTCCGGACTGACTGTGTGATCACGCTCTCCGTAGCCGATGTGAGTAAGACCTTTAAACAGGTCAACATTCCACAAGGCCGCTGGCCAGATGGATTACCAGGACGTGTACTCCGAGCATGTGCAGACCAACTGACAAGTGTTTCTTAACTGACATTTTCAACCTTTCCCTGTCTGAGTCTGTAATACCACCATGTTTTCAAGCAGACCACCATAGTCCCTGTGCCCAGAACACTAAGGTAAACCTGCCTAAATAAACTACCGACCCGTACAGCACTCACGTCTGTAGCCATGAAGTGCTTTGAAAGGCTGGTCATGGCTCACATCAAACACAATTATCCCAGAACCCTAGCCCCACTCCAATTTGTATACCGCCCCAACAGACCCACAGATGATGCAATCTCTATTGGCGCTCCACACTACCCTTTCACACCCTGGACTAAAGGAACACCTATGCAGTGGCGGTCCTGAAAAAATTCTCAGGAGGGGCAATTTTTCTGATGATTTAGGTGACCTACACACATTTTAAAAAAGATATATTCCAGCAACAACATGAAGACAGGGGCAGCATATAAGTCAAAATACCAGAAGCATTTATTGACTGATCTGGGGAGATGGATTCCAGTTTCTGTGACAGATTATAAATAATCTCTGATGCTTTGTTATATTAGCTTTTGGTTGAATGTTACTGTCGTAGTAAATATATAATGTTATAGCTTGGTCTGACTAAAATCTTGTGCATGACCCATTTTTGTGTTGGGCGTTTGTTTCAATCAATGCTGTTCCTATCCTATAACAATGGACAAAAGAGTCCTATCTTGTCAGCCTTGTCAGCAGGTGGCCAAGGAAAAACACCCACGCCATAGGTCTCTCAGTTCTTCCAACTCACGAGTTTCTTGCTCTGAGGACACACACACACACACACACACACACACACACACACACATCATCACTGATAACACACACAAACACACACACATCATCACTGTTAAACACACACACACAACACACACAAAAAATCCCCTCTCTCTTTAGGCTGAACATTTGAAGACAGAGAACCCGACTCAGAGCCAATGCAAACAGTGGAGGGGACCTCGCCCAACTCATCAGGACCAATCAGAAGATCAGAACTACTAGATTCAACCTACATCATTTATTGTATAAAATGTCTGCACACAATGTTTTCGGGGCTCTGCCTTCAGATAGCTCCTAAGAGTTTGAACGAACGAGTCCGTGCACGCGATTCCAGATATCTTTACCTCTGAATAAACTGCCTTTATTATACCATATCCACCCTGTCCAAAGTCTCTACTTGGTCTCAGTTTCTCCAGTAAACTTGTGATTATCAACAGTACACAACGGTAACAAACAATTGGGGGAACTCACGGGGCAGATAGTAAGGTCGCAGTGACACAGAAAGCAGTTTCAATGTCGGGGGTACAGAGTCGCTCTCTTACCAGGATCGATTTTCCCTGTGACTGTCAGACGCGGTCCGCTCTGACCAGGGTGAAGCCGGCCGGCTCCACTTCTCTGTCCGGAACTCTGTCATCCAGCCAAGTCTCCCAGCTGTATTGGATTCCGCTGCCAGCAGCGTTTTCATTATTTAGTCCGTTTCGTAGCGGGTATGTACACGATCAACAAGATCAGTCCAAAACCACCACTGGAAATCCATGGTTGGCAGAATGTTTGTAAACTAAGTGTACAAATTAAAAACATAAAATAACGCCACTAAGTGTACAAATTCAAAAACATAAGATAACGCAACACTGCAGGTCGCAAACAGAGACGCTGCCTAGCCGCTATTTTCTTAGTTACCGTTCATGGTTACGTCACGTATGACGAAAGCGCGTAAGTGCAAGCCACAGACACGACCCATAGAGATTGTATTGAAAGCTTTGAAAATTTGAAAAAAATAGATTTTACATGGGAGTCTATGACAGACTTCTGGGCGATTTTCAACTGACTGAATCGCCCCAAAAACGGGCCGGGCCATTTGAAGCACGACTTTAGCCTGATTTGACATTTTTATGGCAGTCAGATCAGATTAGAACACTGATAACTACTGTTGCCGTGATATAATTGATTAGAAAAAAAAATCCTTCCTTTTTCCCGTTTGGCAGTGCGTCGCCCATATCGCCCTATTGAACACACACGCCCCTGCACCTATGTGAGAATGCTGTTTCATTGACTACAGCTCAGCGTTCAACACCATAGTGCCATAGCTAAGGATCCTGGGACTAAACACCTCCCCTCTGCAACTGGATCCTGGACTTCCTGACGGGCCGCCCCCAGGTGGGTCTAAGGAGTAGGTAACAACACATCTGCCACGCTGATCCTCAAAACAGGGGCCCCCTCAGGGGTGCGTGGCTCAGTCCCCTCCTGTACTCCCTGTTCACCCATGACTGCATGCCAGGCACGACTCCAACACCATCATTAAGTTTGCTGATGGACACAACAGTGGTAGGCCTGATCACGACAATAACGAGACAGCCTATAGGGAGGAGGTCAGAGACCTGGCCCATGTGGTGCCAGGACAACAAACCCTCTCCCCATCAACGTGATCAAGACAAAGGAGATGATTGTGGACTAACAGGAAAAAAGAAGTGGACTGAGCACGCCCCCATATCGATTCTCCGCGACGGGGCGTAGTGGAGCAGGTTGAGAGCTTCAGTTCCTTGGTATCCACATCACCAACAAAACTATCATGGGTCCAAACACACCAAGACCGTCGTGAAGAGGGCACAACAAAACCTATTCCCCCTAAGGAGACTGAAAAGATTTTGGGCATGGTTCCTCGATCCTCAAAGGTCTACAGC
>JAGTTL010000591.1:0-35397 GCA_036851935.1 Coregonus suidteri | reverse complement strand
TAAAAAATTTAAACCTTTTGGCTGAATGCCAAGGTCGTCGGAGGAAACCCCTGGCCCCACCCCTAGGGTTTGAAGCATGGTGGTGGCAGCATCATATTGTGGGATGTTTTCAGTGGCAGGGACTGGGAGACTAGTCAGGATCGAGGGAAAGATTAACGGAGCAAAGTACAGAGGATCCTGATGAAAAACTGCTTCAGAGTTCTCCAGGACTTCAGACTGGGGTGAAGATTCACCTTCTAACAGGACAATGACCCTAAGCACACAGCCAAGACAACGCAGGAGTGGCTTCGGACAAGTCTCTGAATATACTGAGTGGCCCAGCCAGAGCCCGGACTTGAACCTGATCTAACATCTCTGGAGAGACCTGAAAATAGCTGTGCGTGAGGCGCCCCATCCAACTGGACAGAGCTTGAGAGGATCTGCAAGGAGAATGAGAGAACTCCCCCATATACAGGTGTGCCAAGCTTGAAGCGTCATACCCAAGACGTGAGAGGTAATCGCTCCAAAGGTGATTCAACAAAGTACTGAATAAAAAGGTCTGAATACATATGTGTCCCGAGTGGCGCAGTGGTCTAAGTCACTGCAGCATCGAGTAGCTAGCTGTGCCGACTAGGAGATCCGGTTCGACCTCCAGGCTCTGTCGTAGCCGGCCTCGGACCGGGAGACCCATGGGGCAGCGCACACATTGGCTTAGCGTCGCCCAAGGGTAAGGTGAGGGAATGGCCGGCAAGGATGTAGTCCAGTTGTTTAGAGCATGGTGTTTGCAAACGCTCAGGGTTGTGGGTTTGATTCCCACGGGGGCCAGTATGTAAAAATAATGTTATGCACTCACAAACTGTAATTCGCTCTGGATAAGAGCGTCTGCTAAAATGCCGTAATGTAAAAATGTAATATGTAAAATTGATATTTCCGTTTTGTATTTTTAATACATTTACAAAATTGCTATAAAAACCAGTTTTTTGCTTTGTCCATTAGGTGGGTATTAATGTGTGAATTGATGAGGGGGGAAAACAATGTAAATACATTATATAATAAGGCCTGTAACGTAACCAACATGGTGGAAAAAGTCAGGGGTTCTGAATACTTTTTTTCCGAATGCACTGTATACTGGGCCAATCGTGTTGCTCAGAAGTGGCGCGAGAACGCTATTTCCCTCAATAGAACACCATCTTTTTGTCAAAGTAACCCGCACAAACTTCATCAAACTCAGCCTCTGGACTTATCTCAGCGAAGAAGAGGGGAGAGGAAACATATTTTACTCTGTTCAGCAATCAGCTGCTCTCCTATGACATCAAAAGTGTCAACTGTAGGGGACCCTCCTCTTCCAGCAATCCTACAACTTCGCTCACGTTTGGGGTTTTCAAAGGATTTTCAACTCAGGAGGTTTACCGAAATCATGATCACCCATAAAATGCTCAGACAGATTGACCATGGTGGGATCGCTGACATCCTCAACACTAGACTTGCTCCCTCGGCAACTTTCTTAGACATTGCATGTGTAACGGCCGCACACGCTGGGAACACTCAAGGGTTTCTCTGATAACCCATCAGGTTCCTCTACTCTGGGTTCCTTACACGCTGGGAAACACTCTAGGAGTACTTTACTGATAACCCATCTGGTTCCTTTACTCTGGGTTCCTTAACACGCTGGGTTGAACACTCTAGGGTACTTTTTCTGATAACCCATCAAGTTCTCTCTACTCTGGTGTTCCTTAAACACTGGGGAACAATCTAGGGGTACTTGTTTGATAACCCATCAGGTTCCTCTACTCTGGGTTCCTTACATGCTGGGAACACTCTAGGGTACTTTTACTGATAACCCATAAGGGTTCCTCTAATCGCTGGGTTCCTTACGAACAACATCATTTTTGCACGACCTTCCCTCCAGCCAAGTCGTTACCCCAAAATGAATGAGGACCCCCTTACACCAGTAGGCTAGGCCTCGCTCCAACGACCAAGAAATAAGATCAGACTCGAGATTCCACATTATACAAAGGAACTTCCATGTAACCCATCTCCACCGCCTTGTGCAAACACACTGTAACCAGTTTCTGAAGTGCCAGACAAAGGCAAAATAACCCTCCAAAATGAAGGATTGGGCTGCCCCCCAGTGTCTCAGTCGCAGTATCTTCACCGGCTGCTTAACAGCATGGGCCACTCTTGCAGAGACACGAACCTGCTCTGAAACAAAGGGTTCATACGACACATCTGATCCAACATTTTGTTTAGGAGATACACCAGTCCCAACCAGAGACTTAATGGGCTGGAGTGCCCTCCCACAAGAAATAAACAGCTTTTTTTCTCTCTCATTTTTCTGTTTCAACTTAGGACACTTGAGAGCACAATGTGTCCTTTCCTCACAGCAATAATGACTGGCGGATACGAAAAAACAGTTTTATCTTTGGGCACTGTAGAAAAGAGGACTGAAACCTCACAGTAGGAAGTGACTTCTCTTGATTTGCTTTTTGCATAGGGGTATAACTATGTTTGTAGCTTTGTTTGTTGAAGCTAGTTTTGTGTGTGTCAAACTGCAGGCTTCTCAAAGCGTGATGATCCTTATGCTCATAAATGTAGGTTGCAACCCTTTCGTGAAGACAATTCTAGAATCTGCTCTCGGAAGTATGAGTGTTTTTTTAAATTATCCAAGGTCCCTTGAACCTCTTGAAAACCACACCACCGATCAAAAAGACATGCTTGTTCCCTTCCAACTCAAAGATGGCTTTGTGATTCAGGATCTTTTGTCATTACGGAATACTGTTTGTAAGTAAGTACCCTCTGGGACCAAACTGGTCTGTATGCCTCTGGGACCAAACTGGTCTGTATGCCTCTGGGACCAACTGGTCTGTATGCCCCTGGGACCAACTGGTCTGTATGCCTTCTGGGACCATCTGGTCTGTATGCCTCTGGGACACAACTGGTCTGTATGCCTCTGGGACCAACAAGGTTCTGTATGCCTCTGGGACCAACTGGTCTGTATGCCTCTGGGACCAATGGTCAGTATGCCTCTTAGACCAACTGGTCTGTATGCCTCTGGACCAATTTTTTTCTAGCTGATTCTGACCAACTATTATAGCCTCTGGGACCAACTGGTCTGTATGCCTCTGGATCGCAACTCGTAAGCCCAAAGGATAGGCAGCTTTACAACATCATAATCTGGACTCTGGTCAATAGAAGATAAAGCGGCGAAACACTTTCTGAAGCTTTTCCCCACAAGAACACTTTAGGAGGAGCAGTTGAGTGACCAAATATCTCATTTACTCATTCAAAGGGTTTATCTTAATTTTTACTATTTTCTACATTGTAGAATAATAGTGAAGACATCAAAACTATGAAATAACACATATGGAATCATTTAGTAACCAAAGAAGTGTTAAACAAATCAAAATATATTTTATATTTGAGATTCTTCAAATAGAAAACCATTTGCCTTGATGACAGCTTCGCACACTTTTGGCATTCTCTCAACAGCTTCATGAGGTAGTCACCTGGAATGCGTTTTCAATGAACAGGTGTGCCTTCTTAAAAGTTAATTTGTTTGGAATTTATTTCCTTCTTAATGCGTTTGAGCCAAATCAGTTGTGTTGTGACAAAGATAAGGGGGTATACAGAAGATAGCCCTATTTGGTAAAAAGACCATTTCCATATTATGGCAAAGAGAACAGCTAAAATAAGCAAAGAGAAACGTTAGTCCATCATTACTTTAAGACATGAAGGTCAGTCAATACGGAACATTTCAAGAACTTTGAAAGTTTCTGGAAGTGCAGTCGCAAAAAAAAATTCAAGCACTATGATGAAACTGGCTCTCATGAGGGACCACCACACGAATGGAAGATCCAGAGTTACCTCTGCTGCAGAAGATAAGTTCATTAGTTACCAGCCTCAGAAATTGCAGCCCAAAATGAATGCTTTCACAGATGATCTCCACATGTGTATTTCCAACTGTAAAAAGCATGGAGGAGGAGGTGTTATGGTGTGGGGGGTGCTTAGCTGGTGACACTGTCTGTGATTTATTTAGAATTCAAGGCACACTTAACCAGCATGGCTACCACAGCATTCTGCAGCGATACGCCATCCACATCCTGTTTTGGGCTTAGAGAGACTATCATTTGTTTTTCAACAGGACAATATTACCCACACACACCTCCAGGCTGTGTAAGGGCTATTTTACCAAGAAGGGAGTGATGGAGTGCTGCATCAGATGACCTGGCCCTCCACAAATCCCCGACCTCAACCAAATTGAGATGGTTTGGAATGAGTCGGACCGCAGAGTAAAGGAAAAAGCAGCCAACAAGTGTTCAGCATATGTATGTCGGAACTCCTTTCAAAGACTGTTTGAAAAGCATTCCAGGTGAAGCTGGTTGAGAGATGCCAAGAGTGTGCAAAGCTGTCATCAAGGCAAACAGTGTCTATTTGAAGAATCTCAATATATATAATATATTTTGCTTTGTTTAAACACTTTTTGGTTACTACATGATTCCATATGTGTTATTTCATAATTTTGATGTCTTCACTATTATTCTACAATGTAGAAAATAGTAAAAATAAAGATAAAACCCTTGAAATGAGTAGGTGTTCTAAAACTTTTGACCGGCAGTGTACGTCCACCACCTTTTCATTAAAAGGCGGTACAAGACCGGCTGTTCTGACCAAGATCAAACTCTGTTGAGGACAGAGGATGGCCTGACTGGATTCGGAGTGCTTCCAGATCTCTCTCTCTTATATCGAATGGCATGTTCATGTTCTTGATGTTTGGCTGCAAGTTTCATCTTGTCTTTCCCTTTGCTCAAGCTCTAATTTCTGTTGTTCAATCTCTAATTTTTGTTGCTCAAACTTTGCCTTTAGTTGTACCTCCCTTAGCTGCAGGTCTATGGCCTGTACTCTACCACCATGGGACCCATTTCATCATCCTCCCACTCTAGAAAGGATTTCCTCCTCCAAAGCAGTGCCGATCAACCCTCCTGACTACTGTTTCTGGTGTCGCCAGATGCGTAACTTGATGTCATAATGCTTTGAAATGATGAGCAGATTGGCCCTTTGTACATTTATTACATTTACATTTTAGCATTTAGCAGACGCTTCTTATCCAGAGCGACTTACAGGAGCAATTAGGGTTAAGTGCCTTGCTCAAGGCACATTTACGTCATTTAGCAGACGCTCTTATCCAGAGCGACTACAAATTGGTGCATTCACCCTATAGCCAGTGGGATAACCACTTTACAATTATACTTTTTTTTTTTTGGGGGGGGGGTAGAAGGATTACTTTATCCTATCCCAGGTGTTCCTTAAAGAGGTGGGGTTTCAAATGTCTCCGGAAGGTGGTGAGTGACTCCGCTGTCCTGGCGTCGTGAGGGAGCTTGTTCCACCATTGGGGTGCCAGAGCAGCGAACAGCTTTGACTGGGCTGAGCGGGAACTATGCTTCCGCAGAGGAAGGGGAGCCAGCAGGCCAGAGGTGGATGAACGCAATGCCCTCGCCTGGGTGTAGGGACTGATCAGAGCCTGAAGGTACGGAGGTGCCGTTCCCCTCACTGCTCCATAGGCAAGCACCATGGTCTTGTAACGGATGCGAGCTTCAACTGGAAGCCAGTGGAGTGTGCGGAGGAGGAGGGGGGTGACGTGAGAGAACTTGGGAAGGTTGAACACCAGACGGGCTGCGGCATTCTGGATGAGTTGTAGGGGTTTAATGGCACAGGCAGGGAGCCCAGCCAACAAGCGAGTTGCAGTAATCCAGACGGGAGATGACAAGTGCCTGGATTAGGACCTGTGCCGCTTCCTGTGTAAGGCAGGGTCGTACTCTCCGAATGTTGTAGAGCATGAACCTGCAGGATCGGGTCACCGCCTTGATGTTAGCGGAGAACGACAGGGTGTTGTCCAGGGTCACGCCAAGGCTCTTCGCACTCTGGGAGGAGGACACAACGGAGTTGTCAACCGTGATGGCGAGATCATGGAACGGGCAGTCCTTCCCCGGGAGGAAGAGCAGCTCCGTCTTGCCAGGGTCAGCTTGAGGTGGTGATCCGTCATCCATACTGATATGTCGGCCAGACATGCAGATGCGATTCGCCACCTGGTTATCAGAAGGGGGAAAGGAGAAGATTAGTTGTGTATCGTCAGCGTAGCAATGATAGGAGAGGCCATGTGAGGATATGACAGAGCCAAGTGACTTGGTGTATAGGGAGAAAAGGAGAGGGCCTAGAACTGAGCCCTGGGGGACACCAGTGGTGAGAGCACGTGGTGCGGAGACAGCTTCTCGCCACGCCACTTGGTAGGAGCGGGACCGGTCAGGTAGGACGCAATCCAGGAGTGAGCCGCGCCGGAGATGCCCAGCTCGGAGAGGGTGGAGAGGAGGATCTGATGGTTTCACAGTATCAAAGGCAGCAGACAGGTCTAGAAGGACAAGAGCAGAGGAGAGAGAGTTAGCTTTAGCAGTGCGGAGAGCCTCCGTGACACAGAGAAGAGCAGTCTCAGTTGAATGACCAGTCCTGAAACCTGACTGGTTTGGATCAAGAAGGTCATTCTGAGAGAGATAGCAAGAGAGTTGGCTAAAGACGGCACGCTCAATAGTTTTGGAAAGAAAAAGAAAGAAGGGATACTGGTCTGTAGTTGTTGACATCAGTGGGATCGAGTGTTGGTTTTTTGAGAAGGGGTGCAACTCTCGCTCTCTTGAAGACGGAAGGGACATGGCCAGCGGTCAAGGATGAGTTGATCAGCGAGGTGAGGTAGGGGAGAAGGTCACCGGAGATGGTCTGGAGAAGAGAGGAGGGGATGGGGTTCAAGCGGGGAGGTTGTTGGGCGGCCTGCAGTCACTAGTCGCAAGATTTTATCTGGAGAGAGAGGGAGAAAGAAGTCAAAGCATAGGGTAGGGCAGTGTGAGCAGGACCAGCAGTGTCATTAGACTTAACAAACGAGGATCGGATGTCGTCAACCTTCTTTTCAAAAGTGGTTGACAAAGTCATCCACAGAGAGGGAGGAGGGGGGGGGGGGGGGGGGGGGGGGGGGATTCAGCAGTGAGGAGAATGTGGCAAAGAGCTTCCTAGGGTTAGAGGGCAGATGCTTGGAATTTAGAGTGGTAGAAAGTGGCCTTAGTAGCAGAAACAGATGAAGAAAATGTAGAGAGGAGGGAGGTGAAAGATGCCAGAGGTCGGCAGGGAGTTTAGTTTTCTTCCATTTCCGCTCAGCTGGCCCGGGCGAGCTTTCTGTTCTGTGAGCTCGCAATGAGTCATCAAGCGCCACAGAGCTGGAGGGGAGGGGACCGAGTCCGGCCGGGAGGATAGGGGACACAGGGAGTCAAAAGGATGCAGAAAGGAGGAGAGGAGGGTTGAGGAGGCAGAATCAGGAGATTGGAGGGAAAAAGGATTGAGCAGAGGGAAGAGATGATAGGATGGAAGAGGAGAGAGAGTAGTGGGAGAGAGAGAGCGAAGGTTCGCGGCGGCGCGTTACCATCTGTGTAGGGGCAGAGTGAGTAGTGTTGGAGGAGAGCGAGAGAGAAAAGGATACAAAGTAGTGGTCGGAGACATGGAGGGGAGTTGCAGTGAGATTAGTAGAAGAGCAACATCTAGTAAAGATGAAGTCAAAGCGTATTGCCTGCCTTGTGAGTGGGGGGGGGATGGTGAGAGGGTGAGGTCAAAAGAGGAGAGGAGTGAAAGAAGGAGGCAGAGAGAAATGAGTGAAATGTAGACGTGGGGAGGTTGAAATCCCCCAAAACTGTGAAGGGATGAGCCATCCCTCAGGAAAGGAACTTATCAAGGCGTCAAGCTCATTGATGAACTCTCTCAAGAGGAACCTTGAGGGCGATAGATGACAAGGATATTAAGCTTAAATGGGCTAGTGACTGTGACAGCGTGGAATTCAAATGAGGAGATAGACAGATGGGTTAGGGGAAAAATTGAGAGAATGACCACTTTGGAGAGAGATGAGGATTCCTGTGCCACCACGCCCTCTGACCAGATGCTCTCGGGGTATGCAGAGAACACATGGTAGACGACGAGAGAGAGAGCAGTAGGAGTAGCAGTGTTTTCAGTGGTAATCCATGTTTCCGTCAGCGCCAGGAAGTCGAGGGAACTGGAGGGTAGCATAGGCTGGGATGAAGTCAGCTTGTTGGCGGCAGAAACGGCAGTTCCAGAGAGGCTGCCTGAGACCTGGAACTCCAGGGTGTGGTGCGTGCAGGGACCACAGGTTAGAGAGGCAGCAGCCACGCGGTGTGAGGCGTTTGTGTAGCCTGTGCGGAGAGAGGAGAGAACAGGGATAGGCAGAGGCATAGTTGACAGGGCTGCAGCAGATGGCTACAATAATGCAGAGGAGGATCGGAAATGAAATGAACTAAAACATCAGGGAAAGGAGAGAGCAGGCCTCCTCACCTCAAAAAAAAATATATATATATATACTCTCCCAACTTCCACCTCAGAAACTATAATTGCTCCTGTAAGTCGCTCTGGATAAGAGCGTCTGCTAAATGACAAAATGTAAATGTAATGTAATGTAATAATTGTTTCACTGAACCACCCGAGTAAAAACTCTCCCAACCTTCCACTTTAGAAATTAGAATTGTTGTAAACTACAGCAGACTGTTTCATCAGTAGCTGTAATTAAGTACAGGCAGCTACCAACCACCTAACGTTAATGCCATCGGATGAGGTTAGAAAAACAGCTGAATGGTAGCAGCTAGCTGGCTCAATCACAGGTACTCTTAAGCATGAAATAACATTGGAAACAATTAACCACAGTTTCAAAAAGTTACCAGTAGCTACCCGCTAGCTAGCTAGCTTTGTTGGTCCAAGTAGTGGGTAAACTAGCCTCGTGCTTCGCCGGGGTCCACCGAATTACAGTCCTTACCTACAATAATTACCTACAATAACCTTCAATAACTACCTGAGTAAGCTACCTAGAATACCAAACTACAATACCTACCTACAATGTAAATACATGGTTTAAGCTTAACTCAACACCATATAAGAAGCCAAGCTTACCTTTCATAACGCAGAAAATGATTTAAACGTTGGGTAGCTAGCACAAAAGATATTGTATTAGCTACACAGTACAGCCAGCTGGTAGTGTTGGCTGGCTAGCAAAGGCTACTGTTTGACTTTGTTTGAAAAACGGCGTCGCTGCGAACGAATGGTAGCTGTTTTAAAAGGATATTGTTTTAGTTGCAACCGTTGCTAATAGCAACTTCGCCAGCTAATCCAGGAGGTGAGTAGCTAGCTAGCTTCGTGCTACACCCATGGGCACCGCCGAATACAAAAGTAACCTACAATAACTACACAACAGCTATCCACAAACAGCCCCGATGCCTACCTATAACTACTTAATAATATACAGCCCACGATGGCCTACCTTATAGTACCTAACTACAAAATCTAAATACATAGTTTAAGCCTTACTCGACAAAGCCCAAGCTATGTATAAATGCCAAACTGGCAGACTGCAATCAGTAGCCGAAATTAAGTTACAGCAGCTACCAACCACCTAACGTTAATGATAATGAGGTTAGAAAACAGCTGAAGGTGGCAGCTAGCTGGCTCAATTACAGGCACTCTTAAGCGTGAAATAACATTGGAAAAAACAGCTAACCACAGTTGCTAAAAGTTGCTAAACTAGTTACCGGTAGCTACCCACTAGCTAGCTAGCTTTGTTGGTCCAAGTAAGTGGGTTAAGCATAAGGGCTCGTGCTTTCGCCGGGGGTCCACCGAAAATACAGTCCATTACCTACAATAATTACCTACAATAACCTCAATAACTACCTGAGTAAGCTACCTATAATACCAAACTACAATACCTACCTACAATCTAAATACAAATGACGCAGCACAATGATTAAAACGTTGGTAGCTACTCACAAAGATATTGTAATTAGCTACCCACAGTACAGCCAGCTGGTAGTGTGTGGCTGGCTAGGCAATGGCTACTGTGTTGACTTTGTTTGAAAAATGGCGTCGCTGCGACGAATTACGCGACTGTTTAAAAGGATATTGTTTTTAGTTGCTAACCGTTGCTAATAGCAACTCGCCAGCTAATCCAGGAGGGTGGAGTTAGCTAGCTAGCTTCGTGCTACACACACAACGCGCACCGCCGAATACAAAAGTAACCTACAATAAACTACACACAGCTATCCACAACAGCCCACGATGCCTACCTATACTACTTAATAATATAACAGCCCACGATGCCTACCTATAGTACCTAACTACAATCTAAATACATAGTTTAAGCCTTACTCGACAAAGCCCAAGCTATGTATAAAGCCAAACTGATTATCATCTCCCATGTAGGGTTTTCCACTAGCATCTCCCATGTAGGGTTTTTTCACTAGTTATCTCCCATGTAGGGTTTTCACTAGTATCTCCATGTAGCGGGTTTTCCTAGTATCTCCATGTAGGTTTGTCACTAGTATCCCCATGTAGGGTTTTCACTAGTATCTCCAGTAGGGTTTTTCACTAGTATCTCCATGTAGGGTTTTCACTAGTATCTCCATGTAGGGTTTTCACTAGGGTATCTCCATGTAGGGTTTTTCACTAATATCTCCACATTAGGGTTTCCATGTATCTCCATGGGGTTGTCACTAGTATCTCCATGTAGGGTTTTCCACTAGCATCTCCCATGTAGGGTTCTCACTAGTATCTCCATGTAGGGTTTTCACTAGTATCTCCATGTAGGGTTTTCACTGGTATCTCCATGTAGGGTTTTCACTAGTATCTCCATGTAGGGTTTTCACTAGTATCTCCTATGTAGGGTTTTTCACTAGTATCTCCCATGTAGGGCTTTCCACTAGTATGTCCATGTAGGGTTTTCACTAGTATCATCTCCATGTAGGGTTTTCACTAGTATCTCCATGTAAGGGTTTCACTAGTATCTCCCATTTAGGGTTTTCACTAGTATCTCCATGTAGGGTTTTCACTAGTATATCCATGTAGGGTTTTCACTAGTATCCCCATGTAGGGTTTTCACTAGTATCTCCATGTAGGGTTTTTCACTAGTATTCCATGTAGGTTTTCACTAGTATCTCCATGTAGGTTTTTCACTAGTATATCCTCCTTTCACTAGCATCTCCCATGTATCTCCAGGGTTCTCACTAGTATCTCCATGTAGGGTTTTCACTAGCATCTCCATGTAGGGTTTTCACTGGTATCTCCATGTAGGGTTTTCACTAGTATCTCCATGTAGGGTTTTCACGTAGTATCTCCTATGTAGGGTTTTTTCACTAGTATCTCCCATGTAAATCTTACCATGGGTTTCCACTAGTATGTCCATGTAGGGTTTTCACTAGTATCTCCATGTAGGGTTTTCACTAGTATCTCCATGTAAGGTTTTTCACTAGTATCTCCCATTTAGGGTTTTCACTAGTATCTCCATGTAGGGTTTTCACTAGTATATCCCATGTAGGGTTTTCACTAGTATCCCCATGTAGGGTTTTCACTAGTATCTCCATGTAGGGTTTTTCACTAGTATCTCCATGTAGGGTTTTCACTAGTATCTCCATGAAGGGTTTTCCACTAGTATCTCCATGTAGGGTTTTCACTAGTATCTCCATGTAGGGTTTTCACTAGTATCTCCATGTAGGGTTTTCACTAGTATCTCCATGTAGGGTTTTCACTAGTATCTCCATGTAGGGTTTTCACTAGTATCTCCATGTAGGTTTTCACTAGTATCTAACATGAAGGGTTTTTCACTAATATTTCCATGTAGGGTTTTCACTAGTATCTCCCATGAAGGGTTTTCACTAATATTTCCATGTAGGGTTTTCACTAGTATCTCCATGTAGGGTTTTTCACTAGTATCTCCATGTAGGGTTTTCACTAGTATCTCCCATGAAGGTTTTTCACTAATATCTCCATGTAGGGTTTTCACTAGTATCTCCATGTAGGGTTGTCACTAGTATCTCCATGTAGGGGTTTTCCACTAGCATCTCTCCATGTAGGGTTTCTCACTAGTATCTCCATGTAGGGTTTTCACTAGTATCTCCATGTAGGGTTTTCACTGGTATCTCCATGTAGGGTTTTCACTAGTATCTCCATGTAGGGTTTTCACTAGTATCTCCATGTAGGGTTTTCACTAGTATCTCCATGTAGGGTTTTCACTAGTATCTCCATGTAGGGTTTTTTCACTAGTATCTCCCATGTAGGGTTTTCACTAGTATCTCCATGTAGGGTTTTCACTAGTATTCCATGTAGGGTTTTCACTAGTATCCCCATGTAGGGTTTTCACTAGTATCTCCCATGTAGGGTTTTCACTAGTATCTCCCATGTAGGGTTTTCACTAGTATCTCCATGTAGGGTTTTCACTAGTCCATGTAGGGTTTTCACTAGTATCTCCATGTAGGGTTTTCACTAGTATCTCCATGTAGGGTTTTCACTAGTATCTCCATGTAGGGTTTTCACTAGTATCTCCATGTAGGGTTTTCACTAGTATCTCCATGTAGGGTTTTCACTAGTATCTCCATGAAGGGTTTTCACTAGTATTTCCATGGTAGGGTTTTCACTAGTATCTCCATGTAGGGTTTCCACTAGTATCTCCATGTAGGGTTTTCACTAGTATCTCCCATGTAGGGTTTCACTAGTATCTCCATGTAGGGTTTTCACTAGTATCTCCATGTAGGGTTTTCACTAGTATCTCCATGTAGGGTTTTTCACTAGTATCTCCCATGTAGGGTTTTCACTAGTATCTCCATGTATGGTTTTCACTAGTATCTCCATGTAGGGTTTTCACTAGTATCTCCATGTAGGGTTTTCACTAGTATCTCCCATGTAGGGTTTCACTAGTATCTCCCATGTAGGGTTTTCACTAGTATCTCCATGTAGGGTTTTCACTAGCATCTCCATGTAGGGTTTTCACTAGATCTCCATGTAGGGTTTCCACTAGTATCTCCATGTAGGGTTTTCACTAGTATCTCCCATGTAGGGTTTTTCACTAGTATCTCCCATGTAGGTTTTTCACTAGTATCTCCAATGTAGGGTTTTCACTAGTATCTCCCCATGTAGGGTTTTGTAGTATCACTAGGGTTTTCACTAGTATCTCCATGTAGGGTTTTCACTAGTATCTCCATGTAGGGTTTTCACTAGTATCTCCCATGTAGGGTTTTCACTAGTATCTCCCATGTAGGGTTTTCACTAGTTCTCCATGTAGGGTTTTCACTAGTATCTCCATGTAGGGTTTTCACTAGTATCTCCATGTAGGGTTTTCACTAGTATCTCCAATGTAGGGTTTTCACTAGTATCTCCATGTAGGGTTTTCACTAGCATCTCCATTTAGGGTTTTCACTAGTATCTCCATTTAGGATTTTCACTAGTATCTCCATGTAGGGTTTTCACTAGTATCTCCATGTAGGGTTTTCAACTAGTATCTCCATGTAGGGTTTTCACTAGTATCTCCATGTAGGGTTTTCACTAGTATCTCCATGTAGGGTTTTTCACTAGTATCTCCATGTAGGGTTTTCACTAGTATCTCCATGTATGGGGTTTTCACTAGTATCTCCATGTAGGGTTTTCACTAGTATCTCCATGTAGGGTTTTCACTAGTATCTCCATTGTAGGGTTTTAGTATCTCCATGTTTTTCACTAGTATCTCCATGTAGGATTTTCACCTAGTATCTCCCATGTAGGGTTTTCACTAGTATCTCCATGTGTAGGGTTTTAGGGTTTTCACTAGTATCTCCATGTAGGGTTTTCACTAGTATCTCCAATGTAGGGTTTTCACTAGCATCTCCATGTAGGGTTTTCACTAGCATCTCCATTTAGGGTTTTCACTAGCATCTCCATGTAGGATTTTCACTAGCATCTCCATGTAGGGTTTTCACTAGTATCTCCATGTAGGATTTTAACTAGTATCTCCATGTAGGGTTTTCACTAGTATCTCCATGTAGGGTTTTCCACTAGTATCTCCATGTAGGGTTTTCACTAGTATCTCCATGTAGGATTTTCACTAGTATCTCCATGTAGGGTTTTCACTAGTATATCCATGTAGGGTTTTCACTAGCATCTCCATGTAGGGTTTTTTCACTAGCATCTCCATGTATGGTTTTCACTAGCATCTCCATGTAGGGTTTTCACTAGTATCTCCATGTAGGGTTTTCACTAGTATCTCCATGTAGGGTTTTCACTAGTATCTCCATGTAGGGTTTTCACTAGTATCTACATGAAGGGTTTTCACTAATATTTCCATGTAGGGTTTTCACTAGTATCTCCATGAAGGGTTTTCACTAATATTTCCATGTAGGGTTTTCACTAGTATCTCCATGTAGGGTTTTCACTAGTATCTCCATGTAGGGTTTTCACTAGTATCTCCATGAAGGGTTTTCACTAATATCTCCATGTAGGGTTTTCACTAGTATCTCCATGTAGGTTGTTCACTAGTATCTCCATGTAGGGTTTTCCACTAGCATCTCCCATGTATGGTTCTTCACTAGTATCTCCATGTAGGGTTTTCACTAGTATCTCCATGTAGGGTTTTCACTGGTATCTCCATGTAGGGTTTTCACTAGTATCTCCATGTAGGGTTTTCCACTAGTATCTCCCATGTAGGGTTTTCACTAGTATCTCCATGTAGGGTTTTCACTAGTATCTCCATGTAAGGGTTTCACTAGTATCTCCCATGTAGGGTTTTCACTAGTATCTCCATGTAGGGTTTTCACTAGTATCTCCATGTAGGGTTTTCACTAGTATCCCCATGTAGGGTTTTCACTAGTATCTCCATGTAGGGTTTTCACTAGTATCTCCATGTAGGGTTTTCACTAGTATCTCCATGTAGGGTTTTCACTAGTATCTCCATGTAGGGTTTTCACTAGTATCTCCATGTAGGGTTTTCACTAGTATCTCCATGTAGGGTTTCACTAGTATCCCCATGTAGGGTTTTCACTAGTATCTCCATGTAGGGTTTTCACTAGTATCTCCATGTAGGGTTTTCACTAGTATCTCCATGAAGGGTTTTCACTAATATTTCCATGTAGGGTTTTCACTAGTATCTCCATGTAGGGTTGTCACTAGTATCTCCATGTAGGGTTTTTCACTAGTATCTCCATGTAGGGTTTTCACTAGTATCACTAGGGTTTTCATCTCCCATGTAGGGTTTTCACTAGTATCTCCATGTAGGGTTTTCACTAGCATCTCCATGTAGGGTTTTCACTAGTATCTCCATGTAGGTTTTTCACTAGTATCTCCATGTATGGTTTTCACTAGTATCTCCATGTAGGGTTTTCACTAGTATCTCCATGTAGGGTTTTCACTAGTATCTCCCATGTAGGGTTTTCACTAGGTCTCCATGTAGGGTTTTCACTAGCATCTCTCCATGTAGGGTTTTCACTAGCATCTCCATGTAGGGTTTTCACTGGTATCTCCATGTAGGGTTTTCACTAGTATCTCCATGTAGGGTTTTCACTAGTATCTCCATGTAGGGTTTTCACTAGTATCTCCCATGTAGGGTTTTCACTAGTATCTCCCATGTATGGTTTTCACTAGCATCTCCATGTAGGGTATTCACTAGTATCTCCATGTAGGGTTTTCACTAGTATCTCCATGTAGGGTTTTCACTAGTATCTCCATGTAGGGTTTTCACTAGTATCTCCCATGTAGGGTTTGCACTAGTATCTCCCATGTAGGGTTTTCACTAGCATCTCCATGTAGGGTTTTCACTAGCATCTCCATGTAGGGTTTTCACTAGTATCTCCATGTAGTAGGGTTTTCACTAGTATCTCCAATGTAGGGTTTTCACTAGCATCTCCATGTAGGGTTTTCACTAGCCATCTCCATGTAGGGTTTTCACTAGCATCTCCATGTAGGATTTTCACTAGCATCTCCATGTAGGGTTTTCACTAGTATCTCCATGTAGGATTTTCACTAGTATCTCCATGTAGGGTTTTCACTAGTATCTCCATGTAGGGTTTTTCCACTAGTATCTCCATGTAGGGTTTTCACTAGTATCTCCATGTAGGGTTTTCACTAGTATCTCCATGTAGGATTTTCACTAGTATCTCCCACATGTAGGGTTTTCACTAGCATCTCCATGTAGGGTTTTCACTAGTATCTCCATGTAGGGTTTTCACTAGTATCTCCATGTAGGGTTTTCACTAGTATCTCCAATGTAGGGTTTTCACTTTAGCATCTCCATGTAGGGTTTTCACTAGCATCTCCATTAGGGTTTTCACTAGCATCTCCATGTAGGATTTTCTGGTACTAGCATCTCCCATGTAGGGTTTTCACTAGTATCTCCATGTAGGATTTTCAACTAGTATCTCCATGTAGGGTTTTCACTAGTATCTCCATGTAGGGTTTTCCACTAGTATCTCCATGTAGGGTTTTCACTAGTATCTCCATGTAGGGTTTTCACTAGTATCTCCATGTAGGGTTTTCACTAGTATATCCATGTAGGGTTTTCACTAGCATCTCCATGTAGGGTTTTCACTAGCATCTCCCATGTAGGGTTTTCACTAGCATCTCCATGTAGGGTTTTCACTAGTATCTCCATGTAGGGTTTTCACTAGTATCTCCATGTAGGATTTTCACTAGTATCTCCATGTAGGGTTTTCACTAGTATCTCCATGTAGGGTTTTCACTAATATCTCCATGTAGGGTTTTCACTAGTATCTCCATGTAGGGTTGTCACTAGTATCTCCCATGTAGGGTTTTTCCACTAGCATCTCCCATGTAGGGTTTCTCACTAGTATCTCCATGTAGGGTTTTCACTAGTATCTCCATGTAGGGTTTTCACTAGTATCTCCATGTAGGGTTTTCACTAGTATCTCCCATGTAGGGTTTTCACTAGTATCTCCATGTATGGTTTTCACTAGCATCTCCATGTAGGGTTTTCACTGGTATCTCCATGTAGGGTTTTCACTAGTATCTCCATGTAGGGTTTTCACTAGTATCTCCCATGTAGGGTTTTTCACTAGTATCTCCCATGTAGGGTTTTCACTAGTATCTCCCATGTATGGTTTTCACTAGCATCTCCATGTAGGGTATTCACTAGTATCTCCATGTAGGGTTTTCACTAGTATCTCCATGTAGGGTTTTTCACTAGTATCTCCATGTAGGGTTTTCACTAGTATCTCCCATGTAGGGTTCTGCACTAGTATCTCCCATGTAGGGTTTTCACTAGTATCTCCATGTAGGGTTTTCACTAGTATCTCCATGTAGGGTTTTCACTAGTATCTCCATGTAGGGTTTTCACTAGTATCTCCAATGTAGGGTTTTCACTAGCATCTCCATGTAGGGTTTTCACTAGCATCTCCATTTAGGGTTTTCACTAGCATCTCCATGTAGGATTTTCACTAGCATCTCCATGTAGGGTTTTCACTAGTATCTCCATGTAGGATTTTAACTAGTATCTCCATGTAGGGTTTTCACTAGTATCTCCATGTAGGGTTTTCCACTAGTATCTCCATGTAGGGTTTTCACTAGTATCTCCATGTAGGGTTTTCACTAGTATCTCCATGTAGGATTTTCACTAGTATCTCCCATGTAGGGTTTTCACTAGCATCTCCATGTAGGGTTTTCACTAGTATCTCCATGTAGGGTTTTCACTAGTATCTCCATGTAGGGTTTTCACTAGTATCTCCAATGTAGGGTTTTCACTAGCATCTCCATGTAGGGTTTTCACTAGCATCTCCATTTAGGGTTTTCACTAGCATCTCCATGTAGGATTTTCACTAGCATCTCCATGTAGGGTTTTCACTAGTATCTCCATGTAGGGTTTTCACTAGTATCTCCATGTAGGGTTTTCACTAGTATCTCCATGTAGGGTTTTCACTAGTATCACTAGTATCTCCATGTAGGATTTTCACTAGTATCTCCATGTAGGGTTTTCACTAGTATCTCCATGTAGGGTTTTCACTAGCATCTCCATGTAGGGTTTTCACTAGCATCTCCCATGTATGGTTTTCACTAGCATCTCCATGTAGGGTTTTCACTAGTATCTCCATGTAGGATTTTCACTAGTATATCCATGTAGGATTTTCACTAGTATCTCCATGTAGGGTTTTCACTAGTATCTCCATGAAGGGTTTTCACTAATATTTCCATGTAGGGTTTTCACTAGTATCTCCATGTAGGGTTGTCACTAGTATCTCCATGTAGGGTTTTCCACTAGCATCTCCCATGTAGGGTTCTCACTAGTATCTCCATGTAGGGTTTTCACTAGTATCTCCATGTAGGGTTTTCACTAGTATCTCCATGTAGGGTTTTCACTAGTATCTCCCATGTAGGGTTTTCACTAGTATCTCCATGTATGGTTTTCACTAGTATCTCCATGTAGGGTTTTCACTAGTATCTCCCATGTAGGGTTTTCACTAGTATCTCCCATGTAGGGTTTTCACTAGTATCTCCCATGTAGGGTTTTCACTAGCATCTCCATTTAGGGTTTTCACTAGCATCTCCATGTAGGGTTTTCACTGGTATCTCCATGTAGGGTTTTCACTAGTATCTCCATGTAGGGTTTTCACTAGTATCTCCCATGTAGGGTTTTTCACTAGTATCTCCCATGTAGGGTTTTCACTAGTATCTCCCATGTATGGTTTTCACTAGCATCTCCATGTAGGGTATTCACTAGTATCTCCATGTAGGGTTTTCACTAGTATCTCCATGTAGGGTTTTCACTAGTATCTCCATGTAGGGTTTTCACTAGTATCTCCCATGTAGGGTTTGCACTAGTATCTCCCATGTAGGGTTTTCACTAGTATCTCCATGTAGGGTTTTCACTAGTATCTCCATGTAGGGTTTTCACTAGTATCTCCATGTAGGGTTTTCACTAGTATCTCCAATGTAGGGTTTTCACTAGCATCTCCAGGTAGGGTTTTCACTAGCATCTCCATTTAGGGTTTTCACTAGCATCTCCATCTAGGATTTTCAATAGCATCTCCATGTAGGGTTTTCACTAGTATCTCCATGTAGGATTTTAACTAGTATCTCCATGTAGGGTTTTCACTAGTATCTCCATGTAGGGTTTTCCACTAGTATCTCCATGTAGGGTTTTCACTAGTATCTCCATGTAGGGTTTTCACTAGTATCTCCATGTAGGATTTTCACTAGTATCTCCCATGTAGGGTTTTCACTAGCATCTCCATGTAGGGTTTTCACTAGTATCTCCATGTAGGGTTTTCACTAGTATCTCCATGTAGGGTTTTCACTAGTATCTCCAATGTAGGGTTTTCACTAGCATCTCCATGTAGGGTTTTCACTAGCATCTCCATTTAGGGTTTTCACTAGCATCTCCATGTAGGATTTTCACTAGCATCTCCATGTAGGGTTTTCACTAGTATCTCCATGTAGGATTTTAACTAGTATCTCCATGTAGGGTTTTCACTAGTATCTCCATGTAGGGTTTTCCACTAGTATCTCCATGTAGGGTTTTCACTAGTATCTCCATGTAGGGTTTTCACTAGTATCTCCATGTAGGATTTTCACTAGTATCTCCATGTAGGGTTTTCACTAGTATATCCATGTAGGGTTTTCACTAGCATCGCCATGTAGGGTTTTCACTAGCATCTCCCATGTATGGTTTTCACTAGCATCTCCATGTAGGGTTTTCACTAGTATCTCCATGTAGGGTATATCCATGTAGGATTTTCACTAGTATCTCCATGTAGGGTTTTCACTAGTATCTCCATGTAGGGTTTTTCACTAGTATCTCCATGTAGGGTTTTCACTAGCATCTCCATGTAGGGTTTTCCACAAATGCTTCTGACTTAATGTCCATGGCTTCATTTGTTTAAAGCCTGCATGTTTATGCAACTGTTTTAACCCCTCAGTTGGATGTCAATGACAAACTCTACCACAAAAGTGTATTTTGAACACTCAAATATCTGGGCAGAGCTTGTTATTGCCAGTGGTGGGTCATTGGTAAAAATAGAAAATAGTAGAGGGCCTAGAGAGCTGCCCTGCAGTACACCACACTTTACATGTTTGACATTAGAGAAGCTTCCATTAGAGAAAACCCTCTGCTAGCTCTGAATCCACGATATGGCAGATGTTGAAAAGCCATAACACATATGTTTTCTTAACAACAAGTTATGGTCAATAATGGCGCCGGAGAAGATGGCTGCCATTTTACAGCCCTCTAACCAATTGTACTATTATGTGTGTTTTTTCACGTTATTTGTAATTTATTTTGTACATAATGTTTCTGCCATCATCTCTTATAACCAAAAATAGCTTCTGGATATCAGGACAGCGATTACTCACCTCGTATTGGACGAAGATTTTTTCTTCAACGAGGTGGCCGCGAAGGATATCCTACAGACACCCGACAAGGCCCAAATCCCCGTCATTCGCATGAGGAAGAGACAGAGATATTGTGGACGTAGGTCGGGGTGCCTTGTAAGGATTCGACGGCGAGCGAGTAAACTGCCTATCCCATCAATCCTATTAGCCAATCTTCAATCATTTGAGATTAAATTGGATGACCTAAGATTACGGTTATCCTACCAACGGGACATTAAAAACTGTAATATCTTATGTTTCACCGAGTCATGGCTGAACGACGACATGGACAACAAACAGCTAGCGGGCTATACGCTACATCAGCAGGATAGAACGGCTGACTCCGGTAAGACAAGGGGTGGCGGTCTGTGTATATTTGTAAACAACAGCTGGTGCACAAAATCAAATACTAAGGAAGTCTCGAGGTTTTGCTCGCCTGAGGTTAGAGTATCTTATGATAAGCTGTAGACCACACTATTTACCAGAGAGTTTTTTCATCTATATTTTTTCATAGCTGTCTATTTACCACCACAAACCAATGCTGGCATTAAAATTGCACTGAATGAGCTCTATAAGACCATAAGTCAACAGGAAAACACTCATCCAGAGACAGCGCTCCTAGTGGCCGGGGACTTTAATGCAGGGAAACTTAAATCCGTTCTACCTCATTTCTACCAGCATGTTAAATGTGCAACCAGAGGAAAAAAAACTCTAGACCACCTTTACTCCACACACAGAGACGCATACAAAGCTCTACCTTGCCCTCCATTTGGCAAATCTGACCATAACTCTATGCTCCTGATTCCTGCTTATAAGCAAAAACTAAAGCAGGAAGCACCAGTGACTCGGTTAATAAAAAAGTGGTCAGATGACGCAGATGCTAAGCTACAGGACTGTTTTGCTAGCACAGACTGGAACATGTTCCGGGATTCTTCAGATAGCATTGAGGAGTACACCACATCAGTCACTGGCTTCATCAATAAGTGCATCGATGATGTCGTCCCCACAGTGACCGTACGTACATACCCCAACCAGAAGCCATGGATTACAGGAAACATCCGCACTGAGCTAAAGGGTAGAGCTGCCGCTTTCAAGGAGCGGGACTCTAACCCGGACGCTTATAAGAAATCCCGTTATGCCCTCTGACGAACCATCAAACAGGCAAAGAGTCAATACAGGACTAAGATTGAATCGTACTACACCGGCTCTGACGCTCGTCAGATGTGGCAGGGCTTGAAAACTATTACAGACTACAAAGGGAAGCACAGCCGCGAGCTGCCCAGTGACACAAGACTTCCAGACGAGCTAAACCACTTCTATGCTCGCTTCGAGGCAAGCAACACTGAAGCATGCATGAGAGCATCAGCTGTTCCGGATGACTATGTGATCACGCTCTCCGTAGCCGATGTGAGTAAGACTTTTAAGCAGGTCAACATTCACAAGGCCGCAGGGCCAGACAGATTACCAGGACGTGTAATCTGAGCATGTGCTGACCAACTGGCAAGTGTCTTCACTGACATTTTCAACATGTCCCTGACTGAGTCTGTAATACCAACATGTTTCAAGCAGACCACCATAGTCCCCGTGCCCAAGGACACTAAGATAACCTGCCTAAATGACTACCGACCCGTAGCACTGACGTTTGTAGCCATGAAGTGCTTTGAAAGGCTGGTCATGGCTCACATCAACACCATTATCCCAGAAACCCTTGACCCACTCCAATTTGCATACCGCCCCAACAGATCCACAGATGATGCAATCTCTATTGCACTCCACACTGCTCTTTCCCACCTGGACAAGAGGAACACCTATGTGAGAATGCTATTCATTGACTACAGCTCAGCATTCAACATTTTAGTCATTTAGCAGACGCTCTTATCCAGAGCGACTTACAGTTAGTGAGTGCATACATTATTTTATTTATTTTATTTTTCATACCCCCCGTGGGAATCGAACCCACAACCCTGGCATTGCAAACGCCATGCTCTACCAACTGAGCTAAATCCCTGCCAGCCATTCCCTCCCCTACCCTGGACGACGCTGGGCCAATTGTGCGCCGCCCCATGGGTCTCCCGGTCGCGGCCGGCTATGACAGAGCCTGGATTCTAACTAGGATCTCTAGTGGCACAGCTAGCACTGCAATGCAGTGCCTTAGACCACTGTGCCACTCGGGAGGACGATGATAGTCCTCCCATAGTGCCCTCAAAGCTCATCACTAAGCTAAGGATCCTGGGACTAAACACCTCCCTCTGCAACTGGATCCTGGACTTCCTGACGGGCCACCCCCAGGTGGTAAGGGTAGGTAACAACACATCTGCCACACTGATCCTCAACTCGGGGGCCCCTCAGGGGTACGTGCTCAGTCCCCTCATGTACTCCCTGTTCACCCATGACTGCATGGCCAGGCACGACTCCAACACCATCATTAAGTTTGCAGACGACACAACAGTGGTAGGCCTGATCACCGACAACGATGAGACAGCCTATAGGGAGGAGGTCAGAGACCTGGCCGTGTGGTGCCAGGATAACAATCTCTCCCTCAACGTGACCAAGACAAAGGAGATGATTGTGGACTACAGGAAAAAAAAGAGGACTGAGCACGCCCCCATTCTCATCGACGGGGCTGTAGTGGAACAGGTTGAGAGCTTCAAGTTCCTTGGTGTCCACATCACCAACAAACTATCATGTTCCAAACACACCAAGACAGTCGTGAAGAGGGCACGACAAAGCCTATTCCCCCTCAGGAGACTGAAAAGATTTGGCATGGGTCCTCAGATCCTCAAAAAATTATACAGCTGCACCTTCGAGTGCATCCTGACTGGTTGCATCACCGTCTGGTATGGCAATTGCTTGGCCTCCGACCGCAAGGCACTACAGAGGGTAGTGCGTACGGCCCAGTACATCACTGGGGCCAAGCTTCCTGCCATCCAGGACCTCTATACCAGGCGGTGTCAGAGGAAGGCCCTCAAAATTGTCAAAGACTCCAGCCACCCTAGTCATAGACTGTTCTCTCTGCTACCGCACGGCAAGTGGTACCGGATTGCCAAGTCTAGGTCCAAAATATTTCTCAACAGCTTCTACCCCCAAGCCATAAGACTCCTGAACAGCTAATCATGGCTACCCGGACTATTTGCACAGCCCCCCCACCCCCACCCCCCACCCCATCTTTTTACGCTGCTGCTACTCTGTTAATTATTTATGCATAGTCACTTTAACTCTACCCACATGTACATATTACTTCAACTACCTCAACTAGCCGGTGCCCCCGCACATTCCACCTCTCCCACACTAACTTCACAAAATTCAAACTTTCTTTCATTCTTTTATTTTTTTTTTTTTACCATGAATATGATGGCTCACTGTTCATTGTTGATATTTCCTGCCTAAGTTTGCCCACTTTGCCAATGAAGTAATCAATAAAATAATTGGCAACATCAAATGGTTTTGTGATGAATAAGCCATCTGATTCGATGAAATATGGAGTTGAATTTGTCTTTCTACTCACAATTTCATTTAAAGTACTCCCAATTAATTGTTTTAAATTATTCATTATATCATTGATATTGGCTTCATAATACAATTTCTTCTTCTTTTTGTCGAGTTTAGTCACATAATTTCTCAATTTGCAGTAAGTCAGCCAGTCAGATGTGCAGCCAGACTTACTAGCCACTCATTTAGCCCCATCTCTTTCAACCATACAGTTTTTCAATTCCTCATCAATCCATGGAGCCTTAACAGTTCTGTCAGTTTCTTAACAGGTGCATGTTTATCAATAATTGGAAGAAGTAATTTAATAAATTAATCGAGTGCAGAGTCTGGATGCTCCTTATTAATCACATCAGACCAACAAATATTTTTAACATCATCCACAAGAATCACAGCAAAATATTTTGTTTGATCTCTTATAAAATTTAGGCCCAGCTTTTGGAACGTTGGCTTTCCTGGATATAGCCACTATATTGTGATCACTGCATCTAATGGGTACGGATACAGCTTTAGAACAAAATTCTACAGTATTAGTAAAAATGTGATCGATACATGTGGATGATCTTGTTCCTGTAGTGTTTGTAAACACCCTGGTAGGTTGATTAATCACCTGAACCAGATTACAGGCACTGGTTACAGTGAGAAGCTTTCTCTTGAGCGGACAGCTTGATGAAAAACAGTCAATATTCAAGTCCCCAAGAAAGTAGACCTCTCTGTTTACATCACATACACTATCAAGCATTTCACACATATTATTTAGATACTGACTGTTAGCACTTGGTGGTATATAGCAACACCCCAAAATAAAAGGCTTTATATGTGCCAAGTGAACCTGCAACCACAACACTTCAATAACACTTGACATAAGATCTTCTCTAAGCATCACAGGGATATGGCTCTAAATATATACAGCAACACCTCCCACATAAGCATTTATGTCTCTTCTATAGATGTTATATCCTTGTATTGCTACTGCTGTGTCATCAAATGAATGATCTAAGTGAGTCTCAGAAATGGCTAATATATTAATGTTATCTGATGTTAGCAAGTTATTGATTTCATAAACCTTATTTCTAATGCTACATACAGTGGGGAGAACAAGTATTTGATACACTGCCGATTTTGCAGGTTTTCCTACTTACAAAGCATGTAAGTAGGTCTGTAATTATTATCATAGGTACACTTCAACTGTCAGAGACGGAATCTAAAACAAAAATCCAGAAAATCACATTGTATGATTTTTAAGTAATTCATTTGCATTTTATTGCATGACATAAGTATTTGATCACCTACCAACCAGTAAGAATTCCGGCTCTCACAGACCTGTTAGTTTTCTTTAAGAAGCCCTCCTGTTCTCCACTCATTACCTGTATTAACTGCATCTGTTTGAACTCGTTACCTGTATAAAAGACACACTCAATCAAAAAGACTCCAACCTCTCCACAATGGCCAAGACCAGAGAGTTGTGTAAGGACATCAGGGATAAAATTGTAGACCTGCACAAGGCTAGGATGGGCTACAGGACAATAGGCAAGCAGCTTGATGAGAAGGCAACAACTGTTGGTGCAATTATTAGAAAATGGAAGAAGTTCAAGATGACGGTCAATCACCCTCGGTCTGGGGCTCCATGCAAGATCTCACCTCGTGGGGCATCAACGATCATGAGGAAGGTGAGGGATCAGCCCAGAACTACACGGCAGGACCTGGTCAATGACCTGAAGAGAGCTGGGACCACAGTCTCAAAGAAAACCATTAGTAACACACTACACTGTCATGGATTAAAATCCTGCAGCGCACGCAAGGTCCCCCTGCTCAAGCCAGCGCATGTCCAGGCCCATCTGAAGTTTGCCAATGACCATCTGGATGATCCAGAGGAGGAATGGAAAAAGGTAATGTGGTCTGATGAGACAAAAATAGAGCTTTTTGGTCTAAACTCCACTCGCCGTGTTTGGAGGAAGAAGAAGGATGAGTACAACCCCAAGAACACCATCCCAACCATGAAGCATGGAGGTGGAAATATCATTATTTGGGGATGCTTTTCTGCTAAGTGGACAGAACGACTGCACCGTATTGAGGGGAGGATGGATGGGGCCATGTATTGCGAGATCTTGGCCAACAACCTCCTTCCCTCAGTAAGAGCATTGAAGATGGGTCGTGGCTGGGTCTTCCAGCATGACAACGACCCGAAACACACAGCCAGGGCAACTAAGTAGTGGCTCCGTAAGAAGCATCTCAAGGTCCTGGAGTGGCCTAGCCAGTCTCCAGACCTGAACCCAATAGAAAATTTTTGGAGGAAGCTGAAAGTCCGTATTGCCCAGCGACAGCCCCGAAACCTGAAGGATCTGGAGAAGGTCTGTATGGAGGAGTGGGCCAAAATCCCTGCTGCAGTGTGTGCAAACCTGGTCAAGACCTACAGGAAACGTATGATCTCTGTAATTGCAAACAAAGGTTTCTGTACCAAATATTAAGTTCTGCTTTTCTGAAATACTTATGTCATGCAAGAAAATGCAAATTAATTACTTAAAAATCATATAATGTGATTTTCTGGATTTTTGTTTTAGATTCCGTCTCTCACGGTTGAAGTGTACCTATGATAAAAATTACAGAACTCTACATGCTTTGTAAGCACGAAAACCTGCCAAATCGGCAGTGTATCAAATACTTGTTCTCCCCACTAATTAATATGGGCTATTTTCAGCCCTTGTCTGGGTAGCTAATCAGAGATAGACATAATATGGAAAAGAGCAAACAAAGCAAGATATACATTCAGCAGTTAATTAATTAGTTGGTGTGTGTAAGTGTGTGTGTGTGCTGCGGGGTTGATGCTACGAACCCATAGGCTTGGATCTCTCATCCCTTCCAGGCTTTTGGGAGGGAGGGTGGACAATGAGCCTGTCATAGCGGATGTAAGCAATGTCCCCATGCGCTCTGGCAGCTTCCATGGCTGGGATAAGTTCTTTCCTCTTCTGGCACACAGCTTCAGGATAGTCCTCGTTGAGGAAGATATACATTATTTTCAAGTTCTTAGCTCTTTCCAGAACAGCTACCTTGTCCTTGAACCTCAGGAACTTAACCACTATCTGATTTGGCCTGTCACCTGGGCCGGTGGTGGGTTTTCCAGTTCTGTGGGTGTGCAATGTTTCAAGTAATTAGCTTTTTGTTTTCTCATGATTTGGTTGGGTCTAATTGTGTTGCTGTCCTGGGGCTCTGTGGGGTCTGTTTGTGTTTGTGAGCCCTGTACAAGCTGGCGGAGGGGACTCTTCTCCAGGTTAATCTCTCTGTAGGTGAGGGCTTTGTTATGAAATAATTTAATTGCTATTTTCTGGATTTTTATCAACAGTGGAAATCATCCTAATTCTTCTCTGCATGCATTATTTGGTGTCTTACATTGTACACGGAGGATGTTTTTGGAGAATTCTGCATGCAGATTCTCAATTTGATGTCTGTCCCATTTTGTGAATTCTTGGTTGGTGAGTGAACCCCAGACCTCACAACCATAGAGAGCAATGGGTTCTATAACTGATTCAAATATTTTTAGCCAAATCCTAAATTGAAAGTCAAATTATATGTTCCTTTTGACGGCGCAGAAGGCCCCTTCTTGCCTTGTCTCTCAGATCGTTCACAGCATTGTGGATGTCACCTGTGGTGCTGATGTTTAGGTCGAGGTAGTTATAGTTTTGTGTTCTCCCTAGGGAAACAGTGTCTAGGTGGAATTCGAATTGATCGTCCTGGCAACTGGACCTTTTCTGGAACACCACAATTTCTCTCTCTCTCTCTCTCTCTCTCTCTCTCTCTCTCTCTCTCTCTCTCTCTCTCTCTCTCTCTCTCTCTCTCTCTCTCTCTCTCTCTCTCTCTCTCTCTCTCTCTCTCTCTCTGTCTCTCTCGCTCACTTTCTTCTCATTACCTCTCTCGTTCAGCCTCTCCACAGCCTGGCTCCTAGGCAAGTGGGGAAACCTATTTTGGCGCATTATGTTCAGATAAATTCAATCAGCCATCTCCAGTGCCGCAGCGATCTGTCTGAGGCAGAGCCAGGAGTCGCAGTAACAAAACATTCCATCATCCAGCAACAAAGCATTGATTTGCAGAGCAATGGGAGGAGGCTGCGCTGTGTCTGTGGATCGCTTACAAAGCGCCTCTCATTCATACACTTAGTGGGAACGAATGAGAATGAAGGAGAGGAAGAGAGCGGGATGAGAGGAATCAGTAGATTAAGCATCACTTGGCTGTAACCCACGGTAACCCACGAGCAGGGGGAGGAGGTGTATCATAGGGGTACACACACACAAACACACACACACACACACACACACACACACACACACACACACACAGGAGTGGAGGAGGATGCTGAGATCTTATTAGATGAAAACCACAAATATAAATCAATTGTTATTGTTATATAAGTCTGCATGGGAGAGAAGAAGTGAATTGTAAAGCTATCTGGATGGCTGGAAATGTGGTCTATATTAATATAGATCTGTTGAAGGCATTCTATTCTCTCTCTGTCTCATCTGACCTTATAACATTTCATACCTGTTTTGGTCAAATCAACTGAAGACTAATGTGATCTAATTTCCTCTAAAACAAAAATACATACAGCTTTAAAAGTAAACATTAGTCAAATATTATTATGATCAAATATATGAAAATCCATGACGTACAGAGACGGGCCAAGACATCTGTACTGACTTTAAACGATATCAACAGACCAATATTACGCCACTACGAAAACTGCAGACCAAGTCTTCTCCTCTACAATAATGAGATACCAATATCTGTACTGACTTTAAACGATAAGACTAATCGCTACGTCTGTACTGACTTTAAACCAGCGATTCACAACTGGTGGGTCGCGGAAGGTTTTGAGGAAAATGTTATTTGTTTAATTTTTTTGCGAAAAATAGACCAGTCTGAATCAAGTCAGTGAGCTTAACATTTTTCATCAAGAATATGGGCAAAATGGAATTATTGACAATGAAAAAGGTGGGACTGTTGTTCCCTTGTCATAAAATTGGTACATTTACTATCACTATAACATTAACATCCAGATTGAATTTTGGCAACAAAAAAAGTTGCTATGCGAATATTGAATCGCGACTGAGACAACCTGGTTCAAAAATCAGTTGAGAACCAATGCTTTAAATGATAATAATACCAATAGATACAGTGGGGAAAAAAAGTATTTAGTCAGCCACCAATTGTGCAAGTTCTCCCACTTAAAAAAATGAGAGAGGCCTGTAATTTTCATCATCGGTACACGTCAACTATGACAGACAAATTGAGGAAAAAAAATCCAGAAAACATTGTAGGATTTTTTATGAATTTATTTGCAAATTATGGTGGAAAATAAGAATTTGGTCACCTACAAACAAGCAAGATTTCTGGCTCTCACAGACCTGTAACTTCTTCTTTAAGAGGCTCCTCTGTCCTCCACTCGTTACCTGTATTAATGACACCTGTTTGAACTTGTTATCTGTATAAAATACACCTGTCCACAACCTCAAACAGCCACACTCCAAACTCCACTATGGCCAAGACCAAAGAGCTGTCAAAGGACACCAGAAACAAAATTGTAGACCTGCACCAGGCTGGGAAGACTGAATCTGCAATAGGTAAGCAGCTTGGTTTGAAGAAATCAACTGTGGGAGCAATTATTAGGAAATGGAAGACATACAAGACCACTGATAATCTCCCTCGATCTGGGGCTCCACGCAAGATCTCACCCCGTGGGGTCAAAATGATCACAAGAACGGTGAGCAAAAATCCAAGAACCACACGGGGGGACCTAGTGAATGACCTGCATCGAGCTGGGACCAAAGTAACAAAGCCTACCATCAGTAACACACTACGCCGCCAGGGACTCAAATCCTGCAGTGCCAGACGTGTCCCCCTGCTTAAGCCAGTACATGTCCAGGCCCGTTTGAAGTTTGCTAGAGTGCATTTGGATGATCCAGAAGAGGATTGGGAGAATGTCATATGGTCAGATGAAACCAAAATAGAACTTTTTGGTAAAAACTCAACTCGTCGTGTTTGGAGGACAAAGAATGCTGAGTTGCATCCAAAGAACACCATACCTACTGTGAAGCATGGGGGTGGAAACATCATGCTTTGGGGCTGTTTTGCTGCAAAGGGACCAGGACGACTGATCCGTATAAAGAAAATAATGAATGGGGCCATGTATCGTGAGATTTTGAGTGAAAACCTCCTTCCATCAGCAAGGGCATTGAAGATGAAACGTGGCTGGGTCTTTCATCATGACAATGATCCCAAACACACCGCCCGGGCAACGAAGGAGTGGCTTCGTAAGAAGCATTTCAAGGTCCTGGAGTGGCCTAGCCAGTCTCCAGATCTCAACCCCATAGAAAATCTTTGGAGGGAGTTGAAAGTCTGTGTTGCCCAGCGACAGCCCCAAAACATCACTGCTCTAGAGGAGATCTGCATGGAGGAATGGGCCAAAATACCAGCAACAGTGTGTGAAAACCTTGTGAAGACTTACAGAAAAATGTTTGACCTGTGTCATTGCCAACAAAGGGTATATAACAAAGTATTGAGAAACTTTTGTTATTGACCAAATACTTATTTTCCACCATAATTTGCAAATAAATTCATAACAAATCCTACAATGTGATTTTCTGGATTTTTTTTTCTCATTTTGTCTGTCATAGTTGACGTGTTACTTATGATGAAAAGTACAGGCCTCTCTCGTCTTTTTAAGTGGGAGAACTTGCACAATTGGTGGCTGACTAAATATTTTTTTTCCCCACTGTACATCTGTATTGCAGTGGTGGTCAGTGCCATTTAAGATGAGGGAGAACGATTTTTTTTTAAATGAGCATGGCCTTATTTCTATTACAGCATATTGGATGACTGTCATTCATATTCCATTCACCCAGTTAAATGTAAAAGCGATAGGTTTAGGCTACTACATGATACTCGAATGTTCCTTATACCCATCATGAGGTTGCTACAACCTAACCTATGAATTAAAGTTTACAACGTAGGTGCACACAGGTCGAGAGACTAATTTGATGTGACAGACAGTGACACATTCAATTCCACCTTGCACACTCTTGCCTGCATCTAGCTGATATAGGGTGTAATCATTAGTCCAACAGTTGCAAACGAGAGTTTCTATTGGACAAATTCAGGTATGTTTACCCCCGTTTCGTTCCGTTTGCTTCTGTTTAAGAAACGTTTTTCAACAGAATCGGTGGAATGAATACACCCCTGATCACGCGTAAACACAGTTCACAGTTTCATAGCAGCCACAATGTATTCCTTCTCACATCTATGTGCTCTACTCCTCTCACCTTGTCCCTTCATTTGTGGACTTCAATGCACAACACATCAGCTGAATGGGACCAGGTGAAAAAACCTGTCCAAGCCAAACCATGTCATAACCGCTACACACAGCCTACATCGTTGTCCCCATATTAACTAAAGTAACGTCCTAATCAACATAGCTAATAGAACTAATGCGTTAGTAAACCGCTACAATCATGCAGTAACGTTACAGTGTATATAGTCAGTAAGCAGTTAGACCAGCGGGCCCCAGTGGCAATAAATTAATAAAACCAAAAGCTTACCTTGACTTGGAAGAGTCCCAGTGTTGTGTTGGATAGTCATAGCCAGCTAGCTAACATATCATCCCTCTGTTTGAGCCGGGTATTTGAGTAACTAAACTAGCCAGCTGCATTTGCTAGCTAAGTAAGTGAAACTGAAAGTGAAAAGAAATGATGAAATCTCTCTCTCTCTCTTTGCTTCTCCTTCATTTTGGAAGAAATTAATTTGTTCAAAACTGTTCAACTACTGTCTTTCTCTCTCTTTGAGTCAAGTACTCACACCATTTAATGCACTGCAGTGCTAGCTTGCTGTAGCTTATGCTTTCAGTACTATATTCATTCTCTGATCCTTGATTGGATGGAAAACATGTCAGTTCATGCTGCAGGAGCTCTGATAGGTTGGAGGACGTCCTCCGGAAATTGTCATAATTACAGTGTAAGTCTATGGAAGGGGGTGAGAACCAAGAGCCTCCTAGGTTTTGTATTGAAGTCAATGTACCAAGAGGAGGACAGAAGCTAGCGGTCCTCCGGCTACACCATGGTGCTACCCTACAGAGAACTGTTGAGGCTACTGTAGACCTTCTTTGCAAAATTGTGTGTTTTATCCAATTATTTGGTGACGTGATTAATTTTAGTATATGTTTATCTAAAAATGATAACTTGAAAACATTTTATTTTTACGAAATTCACTGAGGAGGACGGTCCTCCCCTTCCTCCTCTGAGGAGCCTCCACTGCTGTACTCACTGATGTCAACAGACTGAGACAACAGACCACTTCACTGACTGTAAATGATATCAACAGACTGAGACAACAGACCACTTCACAGACTATAAATTATATCAACAGACTGAGACAACAGACCACTTCACTGACTGTAAATGATTTCAACAGACTGAGACAACAGACCACTTCACTGACTGTAAATGATATCAACAGACTGAGACAACAGACCACTTCACTGACTGTAAATGATATCAACAGACTGAGACAAAAGACCACTTCACTGACTGTAAATGATATCAACAGACTGAGACAACAGACCACTTCACTGACTGTAAATTATATCAACAAAGACCCTCTCTATCAGATCTCCAAAACTGTGAGTTTGAAGAGTGTGTATGATTTGATGCTCAATTTAAAGTTTACTGTTTGAAATTGTTTATTACTTTACTAAGGCTACTTTATTACTAAATAACATAAGTTTATTCATTATTACAATCAATGTTTTTGTTTTGTTTTTACTAAGAATTGACTATTAGCAATGAAAAAAGGACATGAAATCAATCCAGAGACCAAAGACAGTTGGCTGTATGTTTGTATGGTTCACATTGGATTCCATTTGAACAGGACCCAGAAAAGACACCTGTGAAATGTGTATCACATATATTCACAACTCAAACACTCTCTCAATATGATCAGACAGGTATTCTTCCAGGACCAGTGGAAAGTTAGATTGTGACTAAATCAATGTATGTTCTGCTTCAAACACAATCATATTACCAATACAAAATATCAGTCAATTAAAAAATAAGAAATATTTTATTTACAAACATTTCACATCTCCAGAAAGTGGTTATTTAATGCAGAATCACCACACCAATTCAACAATAAAAAGCCGTAGACCATTGATATTATTATTTATTATTATTTTATTTTTGGTCATTTAGCAGACGCTCTTATCCAGAGCGACTTACAGGAGCAATTAGGGTTAAGTGCCTTGCTCAAGGGCACATCGACAGATTTTTCACCTAGTCGGCTCGGGGATTAGAACCAGCGACCTTTCGGTTACTGGCACAACGCTCTTACCCACTAAGCTACTCTGCCGCCCATATCCTGTACAACGTGCAGTACACGGACTCACACCATTCACACAGACTGACATTACAACAACAACATCTCCTCTCAGTCCAAAGTTGTCAAACCAGCAAGAACATTGCCCATCAATAATACATCGCTGTGAAATATGCAAACAAACCAAAAATCGTCCAGATGCACACAATCACAAATGCACGCACGCACGCACAACACACACACACACACACACATGCACGCAAGCAAGCACACACACACACACACACACACACACAAGCAGACCCCAAGCCCATAGAAGTGGATATGAGTGAAGGGTACTCACCCACAGATACATCATCATGTTGAGAGGAGAGTGGAGAGCTCCCTGAAGAATCCTCTAGTGTAGGATCAGGTTTTTCAGCTCAGCTATACTGTACACAGCACAGAGGAGAGAGGAGAGCCCCCTGCTGATGACAAGTCTTCTATACTGTAGTACCAGGTTCTTCAGCTCAGCTCTGCACCACACAGCAGAGTACCAAGTTAATACAGGAGACAACCCCTCCTGTACCACACAGCAGTCCTTCAGACAAGCCCTCCTGTACCACACAGCAGTCCTTCAGACAACCCCTCCTGTACCACACAGCAGTCCTTCAGACACCCCTCCTGTACCACACAGAAGACCTTCAGGCTCAACTCCTTGCTTCTGTAGCCGGCATCAACCCTCCTCTCCCCTCACCTTCACTACCGTGTCTAAATAAAAGCACCAAGGCAAGGCAGCTTTCCTCTGAGGAGTAGAAAAAGTTTAGGGTACTCATCCTCTTCCTCTCTTCTCTCTCTTTCTTTCTTTCTTTTCTTTCTTCTTTCTTTCTTTCTTTCTTTTCTTTTTCTTTCTTCTTTCTTTCTTTCTTTCTTTTTCTTTCTTTCTTTCTTTCTTTCTTTCTTCTCGTTCTGTTTTTTTTGTACCCTCTCTCTCTCTCTCTCTCTCTCTCTCTCTCTCTCTCTCTCTCTCTCTCTCTCTCTCTCTCCCTCCCTCCCTCCCTCCCTCCCTCTCAGTAACAATCTCAGCTAAGGCACACACACACACTACAGATGGTACAGTCAGAACACACACACACACACACACACACTAGAGATGGAACAGTCAGAACACACACACACACCAGAGATGGTACAGTCAGAACACACACACACACCAGAGATGGTACAGTCAGATCACACACGGTACAGTAGACACTAATAGGAAATACTAACACAGACTAAACATCCGAAAGCGGAATGGAGGGAGAGAGGGAGAGAAAGAGAGAGATGAAGAGATGGAGAAAGAGAGTTTGGTGCTCCAGAACCACAAGGGAGAGGAACGGAGGAGGACAGATTCTGGACAGAGAATCATGGAGGGATGCTGTCTGACCAACAGTAGAGGAGAGAGAGAGAGAGAGAGAGAGAGAGAGAGAGGAGAGAGAGAGAGAGAGAGAGAGAGAGAGGAGAGAGAGAGAGAGAGAGAGAGAGAGAGAGAGAGAGAAAGAGGGGGTGAGAGAGAAAGGAGAGAGAGCTATTTTCTATAGCCATCTACTCTCTCTGCTGTGTTACTGCCTAGACTGGCACACACACACACACACACACACACACACACACACACATACACACACACACACACTCAAACACACTCAAACACACACACACACACACACACGGCACCAGAGAGGCTCCTGGGTAACATACATGTGTGGCATGCATGGAGGACAGTTAGAGGAAGTTGACTTCAAAAGAGACAGAGAGAGGATTCTGTTTCCCTGAGTCTGCAAAGGTCACATATATTTACTGTTGGTTTACATCTGTGTTGTTTAGTGATTCAGAGGTCTGTGTATGTGTGTGTGTGCGTGTGTGTGTGTGGGTGTTTGTGAGTGTGTGTGTGAGCGTATGTGTGAGCGTCTGTGTGTGTGTGAGCGTGTGTGTGTGTGATAGGTAGGTAGTGTATTTACACCTGGTCTCTGAACTGTAAAGAAGTGTTGTCTTTCCTCTGCTCTATACACCACCTACCTACCTACCTACCGACCTACCATCACAACACTGAGGAGGAGATGAAGAAGTGGAGAAGGAAATAGTTAAATAAATACAGCTAGAAGAAGGGAGGAGGGGGAGGAAATAGGTAAATATATACAGCTAGAAGAAGGGAGGAGGGGGAGGAAATAGGTAAATACATCCAGCTAGAAGAAGGGAGGAGGGGGAAGAAATAGGTAAATAAATACAGCTAGAAGAAGGGAGGAGGGGAACAAATAGGTTTATAAATACAGCTAGAAGAAGGGAGGAGGGGGAAGAAATAGGTAAATAAATACAGCTAGAAGAAGGGAGGAGGGGGAACAAATCGGTAAATAAATACAGCTA
>JAGTTL010000590.1:0-35452 GCA_036851935.1 Coregonus suidteri | reverse complement strand
CTTGGGTTTTATCCATACTGTACTGTAGGTCACTATCTCTGCCCCCCTGTTTCCTGGGTATCCTACTGTACTGTAGGTCACTTTCCTCTCCCTGCTGCTTCCCGGGTATCCTACTTACGTAGGTCACTGTCTCTGTCTTTATTTGACTGATTTAAATTGGCTTCAAGGAGGGTGAAATGGAACAAAGGGAATAGCCCCAAAACTCCCCAAACCCCGCCCTCCGGCTGGCACTTTAGAAGCCTCAATCAAACCCTAAAAATATTTAAAGAAAATAATGGGTTTGAACCCAGGTCGGGGGGGGTGGGGAGGGGTTTTTTTCCCCCTTTTAAAGGGGCCAGATCCCCAGGGTTTTTTGGATAGGGGGGGTTCTACGCTGGGAAGTCCCTTGCTGTCTCATACACAGTACTGGCCTTTCATTTTTTTTGATGGGTGTATGTATTTGGGCTCAAATGGGTGTTTTTTTAAAAAATGTATGAAATGAAAATTCTTAATTTGTATTCATTCTCCAAATCAGTAGCAAAAAGTTGGAGAGCTTTTAGATAAAATCTTTTGAACAGACAAAAACACCCTATATACATTTTTTCAGATTATAGTGACAAAATATTGTTTTAAAAATGGAATTATATCTTCCTTTTTTTACAGATTTCTTTTTTTCATTTTTCAAACATGGCCCTTAATTTCCACCCCCAGTTTATATGGGGAGGCTGAAGTGTTAGTTTGGGAATTTGGGATCCAGGGGTAAATAAAGCTTGGAAGAAACCAGCCCATGAGCAGTCCCCCCTTTTGCTAAACAATCTACCTCCTACAGACAGAATTCCCATCGGGAAAAGACAGAGAAGAGGGAAAACTAATTATGGTAATGAATATGCAATATTATGGAAACCATCGTTCCCCCTTTCCTTTGTCGACAGTGATGTCGATCCAGTATCTGGAAGTCCCTTTGCTTGTTTGTTTTTCCATGGGGTCAGGAGGAGGAGGAGGAGAAGGAAGGGGAAAGGTGCTATATAGGGTTAGCGGGGCCAGGCAGCTGCCAACAGTCTCTCCTCGGGTTCATGCAAAGCCCCTTTTTGGGGGTTTGGGACCCTTGCCTTGCCCACCGGGGCCCCCTGGATACCAACCTTGACTTCTGCCCCCAGCAGAAAAAAAAGACCCTGGGTGGGGTTTGGGCTAGGCCGGGACTGCTGGGGCTGGGGGGCCCAAGCGTGGGGGTAGCTGGGGGGGGGGATAAGGCGGGGGGCCAAAGCTTGGGGCTGTAAGGGGGGGGGGCTAGAACAAGGCTGGGGCGAAGTTGGGGCTGTAGTGGGGTGGGGTGGGGCAAAGGTTTGGACGGGGGGGGGCGGGAAAGCTGTGGTGCCGGTCCCGGGGCGGGGCTGCATGGGCTTGGGGGGTTTTCCAGAAAATGATGAGCCTGTGAGGAGCTGTGGCAGACGGTGGTAACCAGTTTTTAGTAATTACAGGGCTTCCTTAGACTGCCGGGCCCGGCCCGGCTTTGGCCTGAATTTAGGGAAATCACATCCCGATGGGATCCTTAAAAATAAATCAAGAAAATCCACCAAAAAGTTTGGATGGTAACTACTGTGCTGAAACGACGAGTCCCCTCCTCTATTTCCCCTTTTAAATTCAAGCATTTAAGTAACACTTTTATCTTAAAAAACAATTTTTGACCAATGGAGACACCTTTGCTACTCCTACAGTTTTCCAAATTTCTAACTAATTAGAGGAAAAAAATTTTATAATCAATTGGCAGTTTTTTTTTGCTTGCTCCCGGGTATTTTGCTTTTTCGTTAGCAACATTTTGGACTAAACGTTTTTTAAATCCTGTTTCTGTAAGATTTTTTTTAAAAAAAATAGGACTAGGCCCAAATTTGGGGACCCTTTACACCCTGAAAACACAATCTGTGTTGGGAAAAATGAGAATTTTAGGGAAAAGTACTTCTAAAGTAGCCCAAGGAAATTTTTGGAAAAAAAGAAGAGATAAAACACTAAAAAAGGAAAGGAAAAGAGGAAAAAATTTTAAAGGGGGAAGTTTTTTTTTCCTAAACTTTTTTTAATTTTTTTCCACATGAGATTTCCCTCCCCCTAAAAGTCACCAAACCCACTCGTTTTTCCCCCAAAGGTTGGAACAAAGTGGTTAAAAAAAACGGGCCAGCGGGGCCAGTGAGCTAGCAAAGCTTCCCTTTCCACAAGAGCCAACCCTAGCTGAATATAAACGGGGGGGGTTAAGCTAGTGCATTCTGCTGACTATTTTTAAAGGAAAAATTAGAGCGGGGAACTGTCTGAGCCCTGCAGATTGCCCGGCACACATCGAAAAGAGAGGAGCCCATGATTCACCAAAAGAATTTAAAACAACGAAAAGTCCCAAAAAAAGCTGGGGCACAACAAAACAAACAAAACAAAACAAAAAAAAAAAAATAAACACACAAATACAACAACACAAAAAAAAAAAAACACTAAACCCACAAAACAAAAAAAACAACCAAAAAAAAAAAAAAACACACGAAACCAAAAAGACAAACACAAAACCAAACCAATAAAACAACAAACAAAAAACAAACAATCCCACAAAATACAATAAAAAAAAAAAAACCACAAAAAAAAACAAAAAAACAAACAAAAAACCACAAAACACCATAAAAAAAAAAAAAAAACATAAAAAACATCACAAAAACAAAAATAAAATAAAAATTATAGACTAAACTACATAGACGCAACTAAAAATATAAACAATGAACTAAAATGAACAAACCCAACAATAGAACCAAACCAAGAAATGAATAAAGAAAAACACACAACCAGAATGTCCCATCTACAAAAACTGATCACAAAGATTTAAATGTAAAACAAAAGAAAAGGTATAAAAATGATATAATACCCACCAACTGAAGAGACCACAACTAACAAACACTAAGTATATAAACAAAATAATAGAACAAAGTTTTGTGGCATGTATAGAGTGAAAAATAAAGGGGGAACGAAAATTCATTGTCATTCAATGATTACACGAAGTTGATTAAGCTATATGCAATAATAAATATTAAATATATTTGTGTATAAAAAAAATTTATATACATTGCATTTATATACACACAACTAGACTAAACAAGATACAGAAAAATCATTTAGATACAAAACACAAAAAACAAAAAACGTGCAAAAAAAAAAATGCTAGTAATTCAGACAAAGGCCGTTAAGTTAACACCATATAAACCAACAAAGAATAATTGTTTGTAACACAAAACAACAAAAACATGATAAAATACAAACGCTATAAATAGGCTACTAAAAAAGTCGTGCTTATTCTATTTAAAAGAGATTCAAAAAATCACTATAACAGTAAGAGCGCCAATGTTTTGATTTTAAAAATTCGACAATAAACTGAGGTTACATATTAAAAACAAGGCGAACAAAAAAAAGAAACCAACAAACACAACAAAAAAAGACTTAACTGAGTCTTAGCGCAATAGCGTAACACACACCACCAAAACCCTCAGAACAAAAACCAGCACCAGTTTAAAATTACCAACTCCCCCCCCACAAAACATTACCAACCACTTAGAGAGAAAATGGGAAAAACAATAACTATCCAACAATACACCTCACACCCACAAAAAAACCAAACAACAACACAATAACAGTCCCCACACTACCCAGCACGACACCACCCACAAAAACACACACAACGCAACAACACACCGAACCCAAAACCCACACCCAAACCCCCACAACACAACCACCCCCCCAACACCAAACACCTCCCAACATGCCCCAACCACACCCCCCACCACCCACACCCCCCCCAAAAACAACACTACCACAACAACCCCAAAACAAACAACACAACAACCAAACAACCAAAACATCAACATAAACCACAAAAACCCCACACACCAAACAAACAAACAAAAAACACACCCACCACAAAAAACACAAAACACCAAAGACCCACAACACCCCCACCCAACACACACCCACCCACAAAAACAACCCACAAAACAAACAACACCAACCAAAAAAAAAAGACCAAACAACCTACCACCAACCACACCAAAAAAACACACAACAAAAGACCATCCCACTCAAACAACCCAACCCCAAAACAAATAACAAACAATCAAACCCCATAAAACCCACCCCACTCACCCAAACCAACCATACAACCCACACCAACACACTAAACCCATCTAACACCCACACAGCTAACAACAACACAACACTACAGAGTCAGAGATGCCTCGCATACTCAATACCACACATTCACACAGCGTCACCCATACCACCAACACTTTTTAAATAACAAGTACCAGCCCCACAATAAACAAAATTTACCCACTTCAATGTTAATAAACAATAAAACATACTAGCCAACAATCTGACAAACACACAAATCGTCAAACAATATCGTCAAATCTACAAAAACTCAACACACCTTAATAACAACTCACAAAAATTACAAAACCCCCAAACACAAAACCACAACACCACCACTAACCCAACACTCCCCCCACACCACACACCCCACAACCAACGGAAACAATACTGCCACCCACCCCCACACACAACACACACAACACCCCCCCACAAACAAAATACCACTCCCAACCCCCACCACCCACAAAACCCCCACCCCACCCCCCCACCCCAACCAAACATCCACCAAACACCCCCCACCCCACAACACCCCACAAAACACAAACCACATCACAAACCCACACCAACACAACCAAACCAAACAACAAAACACCCCACACCACACAACCAACACTTCACCTCAAACAAACACAACACCAAAATACAAAAAACCACCAACCCAACCAACTACCACATCCCACACCCCCAACCCCATTCATGTCACAACACACCCACACCAACCCCCACACCCAAACACACCCAAAAAACACCCCCACAACCACCCCTACAACACCCCAACCACCCCCACCCCAAACATCCCAACACCCACCCCCCCCCACAAAAAAAAACACAACCACCAACCACAACCCCACAACAATAAACAAACACCCCAAACATCCAAACCAACCCCACCAACAACCCAAAACACCCAACACAAAACAACCCCAAACCAACCCAAAAACATAAAACAACCACAACGATACCCCCACACCAACAACACCACACAAACCAACACCCCACAACCACCAAACCCACCCCCCCCCAACAACCCAAACAATATCAACAAAACCAACCCACCACCCCCACACAACCCATCCCCTACCCCCCAAAACAAAAACAAAAACCAACACCCCCCCCCAACCCACCCCCCACACAACCATACCACACCCACCACACCCACCCAACACCCACACCACCACACCCACCCCACACAAACCCACCACAACCCAAACAACAAACAAACACCACCACCACACCAAACATCACAACCACTAATACCCCAACTCCCACACAACCAAACCACACAACCACAAAAAAACCAACACAAACAAACACAGAAATCCCAACAACCACACGCACCCCCCACACCCCCACAACAACCACAACCCACAAAACACACACCCCCCACCAACAACCACCCACAAACCCCCTCACCCCCCACCACACACAACCACCCTCACCCCCCCACAACCACCCACACCAAACACGCAATAAAGACAACCCAAACCCACCCCACCCCAAACACCACACACCCCAAACTACAACAAACACCCACCCACCGAAAACCCAACCACCAACACACACAACCCCAAACACAAACCAAAAACCAACACCAAAACACAACCAACCCCCACAACAACACCACATAAACCAAACACCCATCCAACACAAAAACCTCCACCTACACAAACCAAACACAAACACACACCCCAAAAAACACTCCAAAATCACCCTACCCACCAAAAATAACACCACAACATCCACATCAACGCCCATAACACCCCCAACACCAACCATTCTCGCCAACCCCACAATCAAAACCAACACCACCACACCATAAACCAACCCCCAAATACCCATCACACAAAACAACCCGCCAACCCAAACCACATCAGTATTTCTCACCCCAGTATAACACCCCACACCCAACCACCCACACAAAACACCACAAAACCAAACCCCCCCCCCAACCACCCCCACCACACAACCACACCACCCCACCAACACCAAACACCAAAAAAACATCCCCTTACACACACCACCACCACATACCCATCCCCACCCAATACCCCAACACCCACACCAAAACCCCAACCCACACCCATCCCCCCTAAAACCCACCCCCCACGCTACACCCAAATACAAAAAAACACCAACCCCAACAAACCCCCCCCCACCACAACCAAACACCTACCCAACCCTACAACCCCAACCACATACACCACCCCACACCACCAAAACACCCCCCACCCCACTCCTCATTAAACCACACCCCACACCCCACACACCACCTAACAAACACTACCAAACCCCACCAAACAACCCACAACACACCCCAACACCCACCCAACACACCCACCACACCCTCTCCACCTAAAACACCCTTAAACCCACCACCCCACCACATCCCAACCCCCACCCAAAAACCCACAAAACAAACTACACCACACAACAACCCCAACACCAACCACAACCACAACACACCAACACACCTCTTCCCCACAATACCCACACCACAAAAAGATACAACACCACAAAAACCTCAAAAAAAACAACAACCAACCCAACATGCACAAACACCACACAACCACTAAAACAAACTTCACAAATACATACAAAAACTACACCACAACAAACAAAACACCAAAACAACCACTAAAAACACTCCCCCCACAAACCACACCAAAACCTAAAACAAACCACACAGGCACTCTACACACACAAATACCACCCCGATCCACAACAAAACCCACACACACAAACTCCTACAAACACACACGCCCCAAACAACCCCACCAACCACTACCTAAACTCCCAAACTTACTCCACCATTAACACACTGAACCACATAACCACAACACCCACAAACCCCACAACAACCACACACACAACCAAATACCCCTACCAAAAACACAACAACCTCCCAAAACCAACAACCCACCACACCCAATAACCAACCATCGACAACCACACCCCCCCATACTCCACAAACCTCCCAACCACCCTACAACACAACAACCACCCCCACCACACAACCACACAACACCACCAACAACCCCTCCTACCACAGGAACCACAAATCCCATAACACACCACCAAACCCTCCCACCACACCACAACAAAAAATAAAACCCGTAACACAGAACATCAAAATTCCCCAAACACATACAAACAAACATACCCCCTACATTCCCAACACTCAAACGAACCAACACAAGCAAAAAGAAAAACACACTACACCCAACACCCACCCCCACAACCCCTCCAACCCCCAACCCCACATACACACACCTCCACCAAACCCCACCACCCCTCTACTTTCACCCATCTACCCCCCCCTCACCTCTCCCACTCCCACTCACCCCCTACATTCCCGCCTCCCAGCCTCACCGCCATCACAACTCCACTCCTCCCACCTACCCACTACCCCTTCACCTTCTCCCTCACACAAACCATTTACCTTCACCCCTCCATCCCCCCCAACACCCATTACACCAGCCCCCCCCATCCCACATACTCCTTCCCCCCCCCCCCCCCCACCACTACCTACCCCTCACCCACAACCCTACCACCCTCAACCACACAACCCCCAAAACACCACCACCACTACCACCCCCCAACCTGCACACTCGGGGGGGTTTTTGGGTTTCTCCACTTTCTCTCTAACTCGCTTCCAGCATCAAATTTTTTTCCAAAAAAAAATTTTTCGGGAATGCCCCAGAGTGGGGGTTTTCCATGTCTTGGGCACCTGTTCTTTTTAAAAGGGGGCCTTATACCCAGCCCCCTGTTTTATCGGGTTTTGAAAAAAAACAGTGAAAAATTTAAAAATCGCCCCAAAAACAATTAGTCTTTTCCCTTTGTTCAGAAGGGGCTGCGGGAGGTGGGACAGGAGGGGCTGGGGAATAAAAACGGGAACCATATTTCAATTGTTTTTAAACCCTACGGGGGGCCTTCCCAAACCTTTTTTAAATTTGGCATATTTATATTGACCCCCTTTTCACCCCGAAAGGTTTTAAAGTCTGCCCCGCACACACAAATCATGCACACACAAAACCCAAAAACATTTTGGCAGGGGAAACTTTCAGTTTCCTACTTTTTGGCTTGAGGTACAAACAACAGGATATTTCATTCAACCCCTATTTGTAAAATAAATCCCAATGTGTTTCCCTTTTGGAATGTGCAGTGGGAAAAAACCAGAAAGGGTTATGTACAAAAGCTTTTGGGGGCGGGGGAAAAGCTCACTGGTCTAAGGGGATATGGATTGAAAAGTTTGGAACAGCCCTGCAGGAAAAGACTGAACAGCCCAAGTGGGTTAAAAACATTTGGGTTTATTTGCTTTAAAATTTTACGGAAAAATTTGAAAAGAAAAGAAAAAAGGTCCCCCAATCCCTGCTAACATATTCCTTTTGGGTTTGACAAGCTGAAACAAATACTGTTTTGGGTATAAAAACAACCCATCTTTTTTTTAGCACAGTTTCTATGCTAAAAAAAAGCGTTAACCAATTCGTAAGGGGGTCTTGTCTTTTTTTGGGGTGTCACAGGAAAAAGGGGGCTGTTTTTTCATTGGGTTTTGAATCTCATTTAGTTTATTGAAAAAGTTCTGACATTTTTGTGTTGGGATTTTCCCCGAAGTGGGACATACAATATAATGAACCCGGGGATGTAGACTATGGTACTACAAAAATAATGGAAAAGAATGTGACTATGGTTTCATACAAAGAACAGAGATGTAGGGGCTATGGGAGAAAACCGTTAAAAAACAGAGGTTGCTTGGGAAAAATTAAAAAAAGGGGGGTTTTACAACAGGGAAATTTAACAGAGATGTTGACTATGGTACATAAAAATGAACAGAGATTATGACTATGGTAAAAAAATAAAAATTTTTGTATTAAATAATGAAAGGGGGATTCGGGTATTGGGACAAAAATAATGAACAGAGATTTTGACTATGGTACATTTTCAGTATAATGAAACCAAAAGATTGAATATGGTCCATAACGTTTAAAGAACGAGATGTAGGGCTATGGTAAAAATTTTAAAAAAACAGAGAATTTTTAGGTTTTTGGGTTAATACAACAAAAGAACAGAGATGTGAATAGGCTACTATAATGAACGAGAGTTGATATGGGACATAAAGTAAAAAGGGAAAAAGATGTTGACTAGGTACATTAAGAAAAAGTGTTTACTATGGTACATACCCCATAATAAAAAGGATGTTGAATATTTACAGTTTAAAAAAATTAGGGCAAAAATTAAAAAAGGACGGCTCTTATCCAAAAGGACTTACCAGTTAATGAAGGGCATTTTTGGGTTTTTTTGGCCCCGTAAAACGAAAAACCCCCAAAACCTGGCTTAAAACGGAAACTCTATTCAACGAAAGGCAAATTCCCGGGCCAAAAATTCCCTACCCTTTTCCCGGAAAAGAGTTTTTAAGGCCAATTGGCGAATGGGAGCCCCTTGGCCCCCTATGGGGGCTTGGACAAAGCCTAAATTGAAAAAAGGAAATTCTTTTGGAAAAGTTTAGGCCAAAAAACAGAGAGTGCCTTTGGGCCCCTCGTTTCAGGAGTCTTTGGTTTCAAAAAAAGGGGAATATGGGTTTCAGATAATGAACAGAGATGTTGACATGGTACAAAAAACAAAGGTTATAATAAAACAAAAAAAGAATTTTGAATATGGTACATTAAAGAACAGAGATGGGATAGGTACATAAAAGTAAATTTAACAGAGAGTGGGTATGGTACAAAAAATGAACAGAGATGTGACTTGGGGACATAAAAGTATAATAAAAAAGATGTAATTTTAAAAAGGGGCTAGGTAAAAACAGATAAAGAAAAAGAGGGTGTTGACCCAAGGTAATTAATGAACAGAGTGTAGAATGGGACTACATATAATAAAAACCGGAGAAAGGTTTTTGGTTGACTATGGGTTTTCAAATTTTTTAAAAAATAAACAAAAATGTTTACTTGGTACATTTTAGATAATGAAAAGAGATGTTTACAGGGAATTAATGAACAGAGATGTTGGGTATGGTACATCCCGTATAATGAACATAGATGTAGATATGGTACAGTAAGAACAGAAAGGTTTACTATGGTAATACAGATAAGGGAAAAGGGGAGTTGGGTAGGGGACAAAATAATGAAAAAGAGATTGACTAGGTTTCATTCAGGGATTTAAGAAATAGTGGGGAATTGGTACCTACAGTATAATGAACAGAGATGTGGGCAGGTTTCAAAAATGAACAGAGATTCTGACTATGGTAAAATAAGAACAAAAGATGTAAATAAAGGTAGATACAGTTAATAAAAAGAGGTAAAACTATGGTAGTTTTCAGTTTTAAAAAAGGATGTAGACTATGGGACATACAATTTTAATGAACAGAGAGGGATATGGTACATATAATGAACAGAAAATGTAGACTAGGGGCATACAGATAAGAAAGAGATGTAGAAAAGGACATACCGTAAAGAACAGGGGTTTGGGCTATGGTACAATAAGGAAAAAGAGATGTGGGCTATGGTACATACAGTAAATGAAAGGGGATGGGTAGGGACTATCAAAAACCATATAAAAACCAAAAAAACAAACTACTTGGGTTTTTAATGAAAAAATTTGAAATTAAAAGGATAATGAAAAAGGCTTTTTACAAAAAATGGAGTTGAATGGTACTCTCTCCTTAATATGGGGGAAAAATAATGAAAAAAAGGTTTGTTTGGTTTCCCGAGGGTTCCATTGGAAAATATAAAAATTAATATGGGCTAAGTATAAAAAAGGAATAGGATATTTAAAATACAGTATTAAAAATAAATGGTAAAAAAGTTTTAAGGAAAAATTTTTATTGGGAATCAATAAAAAAAAGTGCTTATATGGTTAAAAAAAGCTTCAGGTGTTAAAATTGGGTTTTAAGAAAAAATTCAGGGAAAAAGTTATTAAAAGAGATGTTTTTAGGGAAAATAAAAAAAGTTTAAAAGGGAAAAAAGTATAATGAAAATAGTGTAGATATTTAATTAAAAAAAGTGTAGTAATTAAATATAATGGAAAAATGTTACTATGGTCTTTGCAGAGGTTCCATAGGTTTCATAAATTAAAAGGGGCGGTAAGGGGTTCCTTTGGGGTGGCTTGGAAAAAAATTTCAAGGATTGAGGTCTTAAAAAAAAATTTTAATTTAAATACAGATAATTTTAAAAAGAAAAATGGGACAAAAATGAACAAATTTACTAAATTTAAATCCAATAAAAAATTTAAAAAAATTTTTTGTTGGCTGGGGGATTTCTAATAAAAAACAAATTTTGGCTAACCAAAAAACCAAATTTGTAAAATGGTTACATAAGTATTTAGATTTTCAAATACAGTATATAAAAGATTTTCTTGGACATTAAAAGAAAGAACTTCTGTGGTCCCTATTTTCGGGTGAATGGTTTCATTAATAAACAAAAGAATAGGGGTCAAATAAAAGGTGTTAGCCAGTAAAAATATTAACAAATGGCATTTTCCAATAAAATGGGACCTTCCCTTTTTGGTAATAAAATTTTGGAAAAAGGGCCCAAAAGGGAAAAGGTCCATTTAAGGAAAAAATTTGTTTGGGCAAAATGAACCCAGTTTCCCCCAGTCCCTAAAGAAAAAGAAAAATTTGGCTATCCAAACCAATAACCCTCACCTTTTTTTCGCTATTATGGAGGTTAAAAAAGCTGTGGGTTTTTCTATCTGGGAAGGGGGGACCCCTTTTAGTTAGGGGAAAATTATAAGGGATAATTTATGTTTTTGTTTTTTGGGTAAATACATTTTAAATGTATTTGGTGTAATAAACAGTTAAAGAAATAAACATAATTAATATTAAATGGTTTTAAATAAGTGTTGGGAATTAAACTAATTTTAGGCAAAGTAAAGTTTGTTTTTTTTTTTTCCCTTTCTTTTCCTCTTTTTCTATCCCTCTCCTTTTCCTTTTATCCCCGGGCTGCCTTTTCTGTTGTTTTCTTTTCCTTTTCGGCTGTTGCCCTCTTTCCTCTTCTTTTAACCCCTTTTCATATTTCCTGTTCCTTTTTCTCTGCCCGGTCCGCGTCCTCTCTCTTTTCCTAAATTTTTTGTTTTTCCTTTTTTCTTCTCCTCCCTCCTCCCTGGGGAAAATTTTCTTTCCTGTCTTTTTCTGATGGTTTTTGCTTCGTTGGCCCCGGGGGCGCCCCCTCCCCCTCTTTCTTTCCCCCCCCTTTTCTATTCCTCCCTTTCCCTTTACAAAGGATCCCCTTTTCCCCAAAAATGTCCCATTTGGCCCCCCCCGTTTTGGCGGATATCGAGGCCCCCGGGGGCCAATTTTAACTAAAAGGGTGCCCTCCCCCCAAGCCTCATTTCAAAAAATCTTTGGGGTTATTAAAACCCCTATTCCCAAAAGGAATTTTTGAAGGCCCCCAAAAGGGAAAATTCCAAAAACATGCTTTTTGGGGGTATTGGGCCCAAAATTAGTATTTTTAAAAAAAATTTTAAAACCAATTGAAGAATCTTTAAAAAAATTAATTCTCTCACAGGCAGGCCATTTTCAGGAATCTTAAAAAAGGTTTGGGTTTTTTTGTTTGATTCCTTGGTAGGGTCAATAAATTTTTTAAAGCTTTCCTTAAATTTTAATTTTGGCCAATGGTTTTTTCTTTAGGGAACCGGGACAGGAGACATTACAGTAGTTCAAGCCTGCTTGTAATAAAAGCATGGATAATTTTCTTTTTTATAGCCTGAGAGAGAAACGGCCGAAACCTTGGCAAGTTCCTCAGGGGGTTTAAAAATTTTTTTTAAATCACTTTTCCTAATGTGTGTTTCGAAATTTGGGTTAAAAATTTCAAAAAATGACACCTGGGTTTTTTCCCCCAGTGTTTTATCTTTTTCCCGGGGAAATTTAAAAATGTGGGTAGTTTTTCTCTATGTGCTTGGTCCAATAAAAAGTCCCCGGGGTTTTGTCTGTTTTAGCGGGAGGAATTTGTGAGCCATCCAAGTTTAAATCAAAAAATAACAGTCTAATAATTTATTGGGGATTTAAAAATCCCCCGGGTTTAAAAGAAAGTAAAGTGAATGCCCTGTTTAAAGCATTTAAAAATCAATGCCGTGTTTTTCTGATAACGCTTGCCAAGGGGAAAACATAAATAAAAAACAGCCCGGACCAAAACCCAAACCCTTTTGGGAAACCCAAAGGTGATATTTATTTTCTCTGAGTTGTTCAACAAAGAAAATCTTGCCCGGTTTAAATGGGTTTTCCTAAACCAATGTAAAAATTAAACGGAGGGGGCCAAAATCCCCCTCTGCAGGCCAAATCCAAAAGGGAACATCATGAAAACGGTGAATGCAAAAATTTAAATCTAAGAGTCAAGGACAGAGACCCTTTTTTGGCTCTAGGAGACGGGGGCACTCACAGTTCCCTGTTCACGGGCCCTTAAAAAGGGAAAACAGGGGAAAACAGGGTTAAGCCCAAGAGAAGAGAAGGTGAGAATAGCTTTCGCTTGCCCTGGCTATCTAACATACAGTAATTAAAAACAAAATTTTTGCACCAAAACTTATTTTTTAAGAATAAAATTTTTAAATTATTTGGTGTTTGAGATGGTTTAAATTGAAATTTTCGAAACCCTTAAAAAAAAAAAAAATTTTGGGTTTGGCAATTTTAAAAAAACCTTAATTCAATACCCCATTTTAAAATATTCCCTTTAAAGAAAAGGAAATCCCAGGAAAGAGCAAAACAATCAAAAAGGGGTGCCCCCCCGGGGAAAAACCCCCAACGTCCCAAGGGTTTGGCCACCTTTTTTCTTAGTGGGGGTTACAATAGTCCCCCCACCCCCCCTTTCTAGGGGTTACAATAGTGGGGCAACCCCTTTTAAAAAAAGGTTTGGGGTTACAATAGTCCCCACCTCTCCTGGGGTTTTAAAATAGTCCCCTTTGGGCCCAACCCCCTTTAAAATAGGGGGTTAAAATGGGCCCCCTTTCCCCTGGGGGTTTACAATAGTGCCACCTCTCCTAGGGGTTAAAACAATAGTGCCACCTCCCCTTTTAAAGGGGGGTACAACCCCCGGGTTTGGCCAATTTTCTCCAGGGGGGTTAAAAATAAGGGTTGGCCACCTCTCTAGGGGGTTTACAAAAGTGCCACCTCCCCTGGGGAAAAAGGTTTTAACAATAGTGCCAAACCCCTTCCCCTGGGGGTTTTACAAATTGGGGTTTGGCCAAAAACCTTTCTTTCCCCTTTGGGGGTTACAATATTTGGGCCCACCCTCTCCTGGGGGGTTACAATAGTGCCCCCCTTCTCCTAGGGGTTAAAATTTAGTCCCAAACCTTTTCCTGGGGTTTTACAATAGTGCACCTTTTTCCCTTTAGGGGAATCTTTTTTTTTTGGGGTTACCAAAAAAGTGCCACCTCTCTAGGGGTTACAATAGTAAACCAAAGGGCCAAAAAGGGGTTACAAAAATGCCCCCTTCTTTCCTTTAGGAGTTAAACAGTGCCACCTTTTCTTCCCCTAGGGGGTTACAATAGTGCCCCACCCCTCTCTGGGGGTTTAAAATTTGTGCCTTTCTTTTCCAAGGAGTTGCCACCTCCCTGGGGGGTTACAATGTGCCATCTCTCTGGATTTAAAACCAGGCCCCCTCTCCTAGGGGGTTACAAACGTGTAAAATACCCTGTATTATAGTATAAATCTGAAACCCAAAACCTCTGGGGACGGTTTCCCCCTGGGGAGGTGAAAAAAGAAACAGGCACCCACCCTAAACACGACGACCGGTGGTTTTTACAGGCAGAGTTTTTTTTGTGATGGGGGATTATTTAAACCCAGGGGAAGCATTTTGTTTGCTGTCAGCTCTAGTAGCCAGGCCCAAGTCTTTTTAATCGGGTTTTTTAAAGAAAAACCATTACTTTTTTTTTTACTCACTGAAAGAAAATAATTATGGAATAGTGGAAAAAAAAATACTTCCTTTTTAATAGTATGCATTATTCCCCAAATCTCCACTGTGACGGCAAAAATAAATCCTGTTTTATCTACATGTAAATCTAAAATGTATCTGTCCACCCCTTGTAATCTGTAACAAAAAAAACATGACCGTGCCCCGGGGTTTCAAGTCATCTTTAATCTTTTAAAAAGCTGGGTTGGCATTGGGGCTGTGGGGGGTTCTAAAGGGGGGGAAAAAGGAGGGAAGTAAAAACGGGTCCAAAATGGGGTTTCTGGATGGGGGGGGTCTGGGAAATGTTCCCCAGGGCCCCCTTCCATTTGGCCAATTTGGCAAAGGGGGCCCAAGGGCTTTTGAAAAAAAACGGGCAATTTTTAAAAAAATTTTCTTGGAGGGATTTTTGGGGTTGTTGTTTACAACAGCCCCCACCAAAAAAGGGGTTTTTGTTGGGTTGGGGGTAATGAGGAAATTTTTTTAATTTTGAATTTTTTTAAATGTTTTCCGTTTCTCTCCGCAGTGAAAAAAAGGGCACAATATTTATCTAAAAAACCAAAGGACTTTGGGGGGCCCAAAGGGTAAACATTTTACCCCCGCAAAAATGAAATGAACTACATAAAAAAATATTTTACATTTTTTTTTTGCAATTTTCCATTTTAGGGGTTTTTAAAAAACACATACAATTTTCCCAAACCCCAAATGAAAATTTTAAAAGAGAATTACAAAACAATCTTTGTCAAAATGTTGTGAGATTACGTTTTATGCGGGAGTTATTGCAGTTTTTCAGGGGGAAAAATATTGCCTTTTTTAATGCATCCCCCCAAAACCTTCCCCTTTAAGCGTGGTCTGTCTGGTAAACAGCAGGCTGAGGGCCCCGGGGGGTGTTTTGAAAAAAGGGGCTGTAGGGGGGGAAAAAAGGGCCCTGGTGTTTTGACACAGCATGAGAAGTAGGAATCTCAAGAAACTATCAGCTCCGGGGAGCGTATTTATGGAGAACTGGCTGGCAACAGAGTTTCCCTTTTCTAGGCTAAAATACTGAAACGCAGTAGCAGCAGGGGTTTCAGCCCCGGGGTTAAAATCCCCATAGAAATATAATGAATTCATTCTAGTTCAAAATTTATGTTCTTCCTCTATCCCGGTTCATATGGCATTTTTTTCGGGTTTTCTTCAAAAAAATTTACATAAGCTTGTATTTGAGATTTGATGACGGCAGCTATGGGCCCTTTGAAAAAGTTTCTTTCCCCTTTTTTTCTTTTTTTAAACCGGGTTTAAATTAATTTTTTCCCCATCGTTACTACCTTCTTTAAAAAAGCCTTAAAACTACTAAAAAAACCTGCCCCCCCTTTTGTTTGGGCCCCTTTTAAAATTTTTGAATGGTAAAACCCCAAAATTCCCTTTCCCCCAAAAATTATTAAAAAAGCCCTGTCCTTTAAAAAGGTTCCGGTGGTCACATGTCTGAAAAAGTTCAAATCCCCAAGTTTGCCCCCCCGGGGCCACCGCGGTTTGGCCCCGGAACCCCCCCCGGATATTTTGGATAAAAAAACCCTACACTCCAACCTTTTTTTTTGGGAAGTTTTTGGCTTCCCAACAGAAATTTTAGGTTCCAAATTTGAGGCGTCTTTTTCACCGGTTTCGCCCCCCCCAGGTTTCACCAAAAATTTCATGGAATTCCATTCCGGGCCCAAATTTAGGTTCCCCCCTTTTCCCCCCCCGGGGTTCATATCCCTTTTTCCCTTTTTCCTTAAAAAAGTTTTAAAAAACTTTTTTGAGAATTTGGGGTTCGGCGCTTTGGCCTGAAAAAAGTTTTCATCCCCCTTGGCCTTTTTCTTATTTTTTTGCTTTAAAAACCTGGGTTTTTAAAATTGTTTTTTATTTGGATTTCATGTAAGGGACATACAAAAAGAAAGTAAAAATTGGTAAAATGAAATAAAAAAAAAAAACTATTAAAAAAAAATTATAAAAAAAAAAAAAGGGAAAAAGGGGTTTGGTGCATAGTTTTCCCCCCCTTTTTGGCTTAAAAACCCCCTTTAAAAAAGTTTGGTACAACCAATTACCTTCAGAAGTAAAAATTGTTAAATAAAAGTCAACCTGGGGGGAAATCTAAAAGGTCACAGGGATCGGTTTCACATGATCTCCGTATAAAAATTTTTTGTTCTGAAATGCCCCGAGTCTGCAACCCACCAAAACAAGGGGGAACCCCCAAGCAAAGCGGCACCCTGAAGACCAAGGAGCCTCCCCAAAAAGGGTCAGGGGTTGGGTTTTAAAAAAAAAAACGGAAACCCCCATTAAAACCATTAAATTAAAAAAAAAGAAAGAATTGGGAACCCAAAAAAAATTTCCAAAGGGGGGGCCGCCCACCAAAAAATCAGGAAAAGGCAAGGAGGGATTAATCAGGAAAGGGAACCAAAAAGACCAAAGTAACCTGAAGGATCTGCAAAGCTCCAAAGCGGGGGGAAATTTGGAGTAAATTTTCCCTAGGACCACTTTTAAACCGAAACCCACAGAGCTGGGCTTTATGGAAAAAGTGGCCCCAAAAAAAAAAACCCTTGCTTTTAAAAACAAAAAAAAAGCAAACAGTTTTGGGGTTGCAAATTTCATTGGGAGGAAACCTCAAAAATATGGGAAAGGTATATGGCAGGTGAGACTAAAATTGAGCTTTTTGGGCCCTTAAGGAAAACGCTTTGTTGGGGCAAACCCAACACCCCTCATACCCGGGGGAACACCTCCCCACAGTTTTAAGCATGGTTGGGGGGCAGGATCCAAAGCCCGTGGGGAGTTTTTTATCAGCAGGGACTGGGAAACTGCCCAGAATTGAAGGAAGGGATGGATGGCGTAAATACGGGGAAAATTTCCTTGAGGGAAACCTTTTTCAGTTTCCAAAAGTTTTAGACTGGGAAAAGATGTTAAATTTTCCAGGGGGACAATGACCCAAGCATACTGTAAAGAAAACGCCGAGGGGTTTTTTAAGGGGGAAACCCTTTTTAAAGTCTTCAAAGGGCCCTTTAGTAAAAGCCTAGCCCTAAACCCCAATTTGAGAATCTGTGGTTGAAAAAAGATTGCTGTAAAACAGGGGAAACCCACCCAACTTAAAGGGGAGCTGGAGCTTTTTTGCCTTAAAGGGAATTTGGGCAAAAATCCCAGGGTTTAGATGGGGCCAAAAGCTATAGAAAACATCCCCCAAGGACTTGCAGTTTTTAATTGCTGAAAAAGGGGGCCCCAAAATTTTTATGCACGATAAGTTTTGTTTATTTGTTTTTTTCTTGTTTTTTGCACAAAAAAAAAAAGGGGGTAGGCACCCTTCAAAGTGGTAGGCTTTTTGTGTAAATCAAATGAAAAAAACCCCCCAAAAAAACAATTTTTTTTCCCGGGTTTGAAAGGCAAAAAAAATAAAAAAATCCCAAGGGGGGTGAATACTTTCGCAAGCCACTGAGGAAAAGAAAGACAGAGGGGGCATGGACTAAGATACAGTAGAATATTAAAAATTTTTTTAAAACTGGGGACAGGGGAATTTTAAAACTTTTTTTCCCCCCCCACAAACTAGGTAAAGCAAATCCTCTTTTTGTCTGGGGACACTTTAAATGTCCCTTTAAAAGGCCAGCAACCCAGAAACTCATCTCAAAAACAAAACCCAATTTGGTAAAAAAGGGGTTTATCTAACAAAGGAAATAGAAGGTCTAACAGAAAAGATAGATAGCCAAAAAACCCGTAACATAGAGGCTCAAAAATAAAAAAAAAAAAAAGGAAATTTGGAAAATGATTCAAGAAAGATCATCAGATACTTTCGCAACCAACTGTACATCCCAAAAAAACCCAAAACCATGCCCCCAAAGATTTTTTTCAAGAAAACATTTTTAAATATTTTGCCCCTAAACTAATTTAAAATTAAATTTAAATTTAAAAACCACCCAGGAGTCGAGACAGAAAAAAAACGGGTATAATGAGAAAGTTTTCCCCAAAATTTTTCACGCTAGGTACACAAGGGGCCCACAGCGGGATTTAAAAACCATGTCCGTTAAAAGAAAGAAATTTTTTTAAAAATAGGGAAAGGGCCCTTTTGGAAAAAACCCCAGCTTGTACGGGGCACACAGAACAGGACATGTTTGATACTACAAAAAAAACCCCAGGATAGGGGGAAAATACAAAAAAAAACTAAAACCATGAAGAACCCCGATTCAAAAAGCTACACAAACAATGCCCGAGAGAAAAATATGTGCACACGAAACCAAAAAATCAAGGAACAGATAAATACACTTAGAAAAGGGTTTTGAGGAAGTTAGAAAACCCATTGTGTGAATGTTTTTGGGAAGGGCGGAGAGAGCGAGAGAGAGAGAGAGGAGAGAGAGGAGGAGGAAAAGAGAAAAGGAGAGAGTAGGTACGCCAGGAAAAGTGAAAACCAAAAGGTTTTTTAACAAATGGCTAAAATTTGCTGGAAGAAATAAAAAAAATTTGAAAGGAAACAGGTCTCAGACCGTCTCAGACCTTTGGTGGAAAAAAACATTTCGTGAGGAAAATTGGAAAAAAGGATTAGGTTAAAAGGGGGCTGGGGATAGCGCCCAAGGACCCCACTAAAAAACATCAACATTACCCAAATCCCCCTAGTAATGGGGGTTTTTAGGGCGCCTCGACAGAAAAATACTCAGTGCCCCCGGGGCCCCTAAAGCAATTTGCAAACAGGGGGATTTTCCCCAACCCAAAGTGCTTTAGCTCCTATTTTATTTTCTAACCAGGTCTCGGGGTAGCTTTGGAAATCGCCCACAGAAGAAAGCCTCAAACGTCAATGGGGTTTTGTGGTTTTTGTCTTTGTTAAGAGGCCGGGGTTCTTTTGGGGGTTTGGGAAAGGGGAGTAGGGCTCTATGCTTTTTCAGGGGGCAGCCGAGGAGCTGTGTGTAAATGGAACAAGCCCCTAAATGTCTGATAAAAAAGACTGGTTTATTTTAAATGGCTTTTTGTGTGGTTGTGTGGGGTGTGTGTGTGTGTTGTGGGGGTTTGTTGTGTGTGTTTTTTAGAATCGGGGGCTAACCAAGAACAAAAAAACCAATTGTCCGGGTTTTTTACTTCCTTTTTGTTTTTTGCATTTCCCAATAACATTTTAAAACCCGGAAAAGGTCCCCACATTTTAGTTTGGGTTTGATCCCCCACGGTATCTAAACCCTAAAGGGAAAAATTGGGCCCCAGTTGCTTCCAGGCATTTAAAGGGGAAAATGATCTGAGTTTAATAAAAAATTTAAACCCATTTTGCATCCAGGCATTTAAAGGAAATGTTTGTACTAAAAACAAAAATTTTGAATAGTGTATATGTAGAGGAGTTTAAATTTGATTTTCAAATTTTTAATTTCAATCATTTCCAAAATTTAGCCTTTTTTGGAAAAAAAAAATACGAAATACAATACTACAAGGGAGATAGGGAAAACTGATGTTTTTTAAATTTTATTGTGGGGGCCCTTTCCCGAATGAGAAAAACAGCTGTAGATATCAATTTTTTTTCAATAAAATATACTCTAAAATAATATCAGAAACAAAAATCAAACTTTTTGATAGGTAAAACATTTTTCCCATGAATATTTAATGTTTATAAAGAACAACAGGTTTCAGGTGAAGTGATCTAAATAAAAACCCCGATGAGGAGAGTATAAGTGTTTCAAACAAACTTTGTCTTTTTTGGAAAAAGTATCAAAAGGTAAAATAGTTTTAACAGTGGGAAAGGAGAACATTTTATGTGTGCCTGTGTGTAGTTTTTTTTTTTTTTTTTTTCCCAGGTTTGTTTAAATTTTTTTTAATTAAGGGAGAGTTTTTTCCCCGGGGTTCAAAGACCATACTGTGACATTTTGGGGGGGCAAAAAAGCCCCAAAGTCGCCCAGAATTAGGAAAGAAAACCCCTGCATTTTCAATGCGCGGCCCTCAGAAAATCATTTAGGGCCCCACTACCGACACCCAATTTTCCCCTCCCCTAAAACCCTCTCGCTTGAGTTTTTTGGGTTTTTTACCGGAGTGATTTCCCTTTTCGGGCGGGCAGAAAATGGAGCCCAATTTTTTTCCCCCTTAAACCCCCGTATGGGCTGGCGGAATGTGGTTTTGGGTTTCACTGAGCCTGAGTCGGCCTCACATTTTGGTTTGTCCGGGGGTCTTTATTTGAGAGTACAGCACCCATGGGTAGGTTGAAAGAATGACTTTTTTTGATTTTCCCTAAAAATTTAACTTGCTCTATCTATCCATCAAAACAAAAACACTTTAGTGAAAGAAAATTTGGGGGCTCGCCCGCAGGCAGGTTTAGTTTGGCTGTGTGCTTGTTGTACATTATTTGCCATTGTCCCCAAAACAACTGGGAATTTTTATTGGAAAAGTCTCTGCCCCAAGGGGGGGGTTTGCTATAGTTACAGGGGAGTTTTTACTTTAACATACACAAAAAAAACTGGGGGATGTGGTTATACCTTTCCCCCGGATTCAGTCCCCTTTTCATTTATATGAAGGTTTGTGCGGGGTCTTCATTTTAAATTTTTGTTTGGGGCATGGGGGAAAACCTAAAGGCCCTGGGGGTTTTTGGGGCCCAGATCTTTTCTCTTCTGTTCTCGGCTCTCGTTAAATTTAAACCCAAGGGCTTTTTTGGGAAGGGAAAAATTTTACTTTTCCCAAAGCAAGGGGAAATAGAAAAAAAACAAAAGGGGAAAAAAACCCAATCTCTCCTCCCCTTCCTTTTTCCCCCTCTTTTCTCTTTTCTCTCTCTCTTCTCTCTTTTCTCTCTCTCTCTCCTCTCTTTTCTGTTCTTTCTCTCTTTTTCCCCCCCTCTTTGCTTTTCTATCCCTTTTCTCTCTCTTTCTCTAAAACCTTTTTCCCCCCAAGGTCGGTCAGAAATACACATTTAAGTTTTTGGGAAAAAAGGGTTAAATTTGGGGAGATGGCTTCATGAATTAGCAGAATACGGGCCATTATTTTGCCTTAGTCCTTGGGTATTGCGGGAACCCAGGGCCCAAGTTTCCCCGCTGCTCGTTTGGGGTGGGATGGGGATGGGAAGCTATAAACCGGTGTCAAAAAATAGTACAGTGAGAATTTTGGCTGTATTTATGCAAGTTCGGACAGTTATAGCAAATTTCCCGGTGTGAAAGGGGATTGTTACCATTTAGGACTTCCCTTTTCTCCCCCTAAAAATGCAATATCTCTCTGCGGTGGGCGTGCGTAAAAAACAGTTTACATATGAAAACCCAATTTATGAACGTCATGCCTTTTTTTAAACGGCCAAGGGACACCCCCAGCCAAAAACAAAATGGGGGGTCTAATTACCCCTTTTCTCTGTTTGCCTTTTTTTGGTCGGGTGAGAGGGAAAAGCTTAACAGTGTTTTTTAATCACCCGCTAGGTAAACCCTTTGTAAGGGCGTTTAGAGGAAATTTGGGTTTATGCTGTGGCAAAATTTATGATGGCCAAAAGAAAATACGATTTTCAGGGCATAATGCATTTCCTCAAAAAAGAGGGAACTTAAACCAATTATTTTATTTATTTTTTTTTATTTTTTAGTATAAAAATTGAAAACAAAAATAAAATCATTGCCCCCAAACATAGCATTTTGGGGAAAAACTTGCCCTAGAAATTTGGAAAAGATATTCAGTTTTTTAAAAATAAAAAGAATTATCTTTAATCCCCAACTCCCATGTTGAAAAATTTCACCATACACATTTTAATTTGTGCTTTTTAATAACTTTAAAGGGTCTAAAAATTTTTCTTGCTTTTTGGGGGTAACATACACATTTTTTGACCAAAAAATAAACCATACGGGATTTCTTTGAAGGGTTAAAAATTTAACTAGGGACCATTGTTTCCCCTAAAGGGGGCCCAAAGGTTTTAAGGTTTTCCAGTTTTTTATTTTATCAAGCCTCGAGCCCCTTTTCAAAAAATCATTTTCATTAGGGGTCTATGTTTTACGTATAAAATTTACAGTGCCTTATTGAAAGATCCCCAGTTTTTTTTTTCCCTCACATCAAATATTAAAATTGAAATTTAAAGTTGACATAAATTTTGAATTTGAAGTTTCTGCCAATAGTCACAGTGTTCCCCCCCCTCTTTTTTAAATATTTTTTATTTTTTTATGAATGGGGAATGTTCTAGGAAAAGGGAAAGTTCTAGGGGATGGGTTTATGTTTCTATGAAAATTCCTACCCGTGTATATTTTAAATTTGCTGAGGAGCCCGGCTTATCTTCGGGCATCGGTTGCTCTCCTGTTACATAGGCCCCAGAATCCATGTAAAAAATTTTAAACAGGGGTTCTGCTGGTCGTGAAAAGCCTTTCACCCCCATCCCTCTGTAAAAAAAGTAGGAATAAAATGCTTTAACAATCTCTTTACATTTTCCCCTTTACTGAAAAGTTGTATGTTGGTGATATTTTAAGAATATTGTTTATAATACACTGAACTAGATTTAATTTAGAGGTGACACACAAAGGGGTCAAAAAGGCTACTCCCTCTTTTAAACGGGCTGAATATTTCTTTTTAAATTGCTAAATAGATGTTTTGGGCCCAAATTTACTTTGTGTGAAGAAAACCTGTGAAAAACAAGGTTTCAAAAACTAAGGTAACAACCTTTCTTAAAGTTTTATTTTTTTGAGGTCTTAATTAACCCCTTTTGTTTTTAACCTTTTTGCCATTTAAAAAACCTGGAAAAAGGGGCCCGATTTTTCATGTGTTTACTCAGCACTGGCAGTTGTGCTTTTCCAACCCCCGCCAGTCTGGGTTTGATGAAAGCCTTTATTTTTGATGCTCTTCCAACAGCATGCCTGATAGTTAGGGGGATTTAACCCCTTTCAAATTAAGATGGATGCAGTGAGGCTTTTCACTTTTCGGGGACTTTACACAAAATCTACCAAATAGGGAAAAATGTGACCATAGAAATTTTGGGCCCGGGGTTTAAGTGCTGTTTTCCCCCACTATTGGCCCTTTGAAATAGGATCCCAACAATCAATCGACTAAACATCGTGAAAAAATTAAAAAATACAGTATCCCAATGAAATTTTTCTATGTTTTATTTTGTTATTGAATTACAAAAATTCCCCTACCAAAAATGTATGTGAACGGGAATTAAAAAGAGCGCATTTCCCGCGGGAGTCACCCCTATATATTTTAATCCCTTTTTAGATTATCATTTGGGGACATTCTTTTCTGTGAGAGTTTACAAGAGGGGGCCAATAACAAAAAAAGTGGGGGCCCCAAATGAGATAATATAATTGGAGGATAATATTTGACTAAAATAGACATATGCCATTAGATACCCAATCGGGGATTCACATTTCTGCTGACAAATTGTTTTTTAAATAAGTAACAAAATTAGAAACAAAAAAAACTCCCCAGTATGCCCAAAATCAATCATTTTATGTTTTTTTTTGGAAAGGTGGTTAAAAGAAATGTTAAAGGGTACACCATACCCTGTCTCCCTTTCTTTTCCCAAAACCTCCCCTCCCCATCCTGTTTTCCCTTTTATCTCCCTTTTGTCCCAAAACCTCACTCAAATCCTTTCTCCTTTCTGTCTCCCAAACCCCCACTCACATCCTGTCTCCCCTTTCTTTTTCCCCCTTTCTTTTCCCCTTTAAACCTCACTCCCCACCCGGGGTCCCCCCTTACTGTTCCCAACCTATTTAAACAACCTTTTCCCCCTTTCGTCTCCCTCTTTCCTAGTTGTCCCCCTCTCTTTCTAGCTATCCCCCTCTTTTCCCAAAGCTGTTCCCTTTCTTCCTGCTGTCTCCTCCTTCCTAGCTGTCCCCCTCTCTTCCTGGGCTTTTCTCCCTCTTCCTAGCTGTGTCCCTCTTTCCAAAGCTGTCTCCCTCTTTTCCCTAGTTTGTCCCCCCTCTCTTCCTAGGGGTCTCCCTCCTTCCGCTGTCTCCCTCTTTCCTAGCTGCTCCCTTTTCCTAGCTGCCCTCCCTCTTTTCCCTAGCTGTCTCCCCTTTTCCCTAGCTGTCTCCCTTCTTCCTGCTGTCTCCCTCTTTTCCCCTAGCTTTTCTCCCTCTTCCTGGGTTCTCCCATCTTCCTAGGTCTCCCTTTTCCCTAGCGGTCCCCCCTCTCTTCCTAGCTTTTCCCCCTCTCTTCCTAGCTGTCTCCCTTTTCCCTTTAGCGTCCCCCCTTTTTCCCTGCTGTCCCCCACCCTTTCCCTAGCTTTTCCCCCTCTCCCTAGTGTTTCCCCTCTTCCTAGCTTTCTCCCTTTTTCTAGCGTTTCCCTTCTTCCTGTGTCCCCCTCTTCCTGCGGGTCTCCCTCTTTCCCTAGCTGTCTCCCTTTCCTAGCTTTCCCCCTCTTTTGGGTTTTCTCCCTCTTTTTCTAGCGTCTCCCTCCCCTAGTTTGTCCCCCTCCTTCCTAGCTTTCCCCCTTTTTCTAGCGTCTCCCTTTTTTGGGCTTTTCTCCCTCTCTTTCCCCCTTTTTCATTTTCTTTTCCTTTTCTATTCCTGTTTACTTTCTCCCTTTCAGCCTTCCCCCTTTTAAAGGGGCATGGGGCCCATAGTGGTGAATCGTTACGGGTAGGCTAAAAAATTACTCCCTATTTGAAATCCACCCAAACGGAGCTCCCAGGGGGCCCGGGCTTTAATTTAAACTCCCCTTTTCCCCCTTCATGGTGGCGGTACACAAACACAAACCCAAAAAACACAACACACAAAACACAAAAAACTGTATATATTTTAAGGAGTGTGTATGGGGTTTTGTCAAATAAAATCAAACCAAAAAGTTATTGTCCCCTAACATGTTTTGCAGATGTTATGGGTGTAGCAAAGCTTTTGCTTCTAGCCCGACAGTGCAGTAATATTAACAAAATTAATATCTAAAAAATTCACAACATATACCCCCAAAACAACAAATCAAGTAAGGAATGGGAATTTAAAAATATATACATATTTGGGACAAGCAATGACAGAGCGGGAGGGGCTAAGATACAGAGAATATTATAGAAAAGAATTTCAGTATATTTCATATGAGGGTGGGGTAGTGCAAATATGTAAAATTATTGACTAGTGTTTTTATTTCTTAAAAATGGGGCCCGTGATTTAAATAAAGGGAGCACAGCCTCTAATGTATGTGGGTGTGTGGGTTTGTGGGGCAGCGGTGTTTTGGGAGTGGCACTGGGGTATGGTGTTTGTTTAGGAAAGGGGGAAAATGTGGTGTTGGGGGGGGGGGGGTTCAATGCCTCTAAATCCCAAGGGAGCAGCGAAAAGAAAGCAGAAATTTCAGTTTTGGAGTGAACCCGTTCCCGGCATTCTAAGTTATTTATTAAAAACAGCAGGGGGGGCCCCGGAAATGGAAACTCGGGATATCTCTAACCGGGCCCCTACAAAGTCAGTTTTTTGGGAGGGAAAATCTAACTCTCCCTTTGAGGGCTGTATGAAAGTAGTGATTTGGGGAAACATTTTAAAATTGTCGGGGGTTTTAATTTGAATTTTATTCCCCCTTTTTTGCCAAAATATTTGTCCCCTATCCTTTTTCGCCAAATACGTCGTAGCTAGAATATAACACTTTGTGATCCTCTAGTTTTAAAAAATTAAAAAGACAAAAAATCTATTTATGATTTGTAATGATATGACTAAATTTGCAGGGAAATTTTGGGGTTAGCTGTGTGTGGTGTGGGGGGTGTGTGTGTGGGTGTGGTGTGTGTGTGGTGTGGTGTGTGTGTGTGGGGGTGTTTGCACGTTTTTGTCACGGTCGTAAGCGAAAGGAGGGCAAGGGCAGGTGTTCAAGAAAAGGACTTTTTTAATTAAAGTTTCGAAATACAAACAAAAAACGGGTATGAAGTCCCGGTTTTCACTTACCCAAACGGAACCCAAAAAAACCCAAAAACCCCAAAGGGGAAAAAATTACAGATAAATATGGCTCCCCAAACAGAGATAAAAAAAGCCGACAGGGTGGAAAAATCGTAAATCCCATTTGGGGGTCACATGACTACACAAGAAACCCAACCAAAAACCCCCCCACCCAAATAAACAAAACCCCCATCCCAAAACCCAACCAAAACAAAAACCCCCAAAAAAACCCAAAACACCCCCGGTCAAAAAACAAGTCCCCCGGGGCCAGATTTTGGGCAGTACCCCCCCTAAAGGCGCGGACTGCGACCGCGCCTCAAATAGGGCTAAAAAAAAAGGGGGGGCTGGGGGGCCCTACCTCTTCGGGGTGGTTCTGCTTGGTCGTGGTCCCCAAACCCCCCATAGCACTACCCTTTCCCTAGCCCCTCCAACTGACCCCCCCTCCCCTTTAAACCCAACCCGGGTTAAGGGGCAGCAACCCGGGCTAAGAGGCAGCACCCGGAAATAAAGGGCAAACACCGGACTAAAGGGGGAGCAAAGGATAAGGGGCAGCAAACCGACCCAAGGGGGAAACACCCGGGCTAAGGGTCAGCACCGGGCTGAATGGCGGATCCTGGGGTGGCTTGGCGGATCCTGGGGTGGCGGAAGGCTCTGGGCCCATTTCCCGTTGGGGAAGGTTGGTGATCCTGTCTGGCGGAAGGCTCTGGGTCCCGTCTGGCGGAAAGGGGGTCTGGGGGATGCCCGTTTGGGGGGAAGGCTCTGGCGATCCTGTTGGCGGAAGGCTTTGGCTGATCCCGGGTTTGGGGGAAGGGTTTTAGCGGCTCGGTCTGGGGGGAAGGCTTGAAGGCCCTGGGAGACGGGCGGCTTATGCAGGGGTTGGAAGCGGAAAAGTTTAGACGGCGTTGGGCAGACAAGGGGTTTAGGCGGCCCTTGGGGGCAGACGGGCAGTTCAAGCCCTTTTGGGGGGACGGGGAGTTCAGGCGGGCCCTTTGGGCCCGACGGGCAGTTTCAGGCGCCCCTTTGGGGAGACGGGCAGTTTAGGCGGCCCTTGGGCAGACGGCAGACTCTGGCGGGGGGGGGGGGCGCACCGTTTGAATTGGTGGGGGGAGGAACAGGGGGCGGGGGGTTGGGGGAAACGCACCGTAGGGCCTTTGGGGCGGGGGGCAGGGAAAAAGGCCGGGGCCGGGCTGGCGAAAGGCACCCTAGAATTGGGGCGGGTTGGGGGAAAAGGCCGGCGGGGGCTGGCGAGCGCACCGTAGACTTTGGGGGGGTGGGAGGAACAGGCCCGGAAAAGGGTGGCGACGCGCCCCCCCCCCCCCCCCCCCCCCGTTTTTTTTTTTTTTTTTAGACTTTTGGGGCGGGGGGGCAGGAAAAAGGCCGGACCGGGCTGTGGAGACGGTGGAGGCCCGGAGTGAAAAAGCGGCCCCAACCCGTCCTGGGGGAAGGGCCCACCCTCAACACCCCTGTGTTTAGGCACCTTCCCCCCCCCCAGGACGGACAGGGCGGTGTACCCCGGGCCTGGTGGCCTCCTGGATTTGCCCCATCTTTGCCTCCGTCGTCCATTTCCGTGTGCTTTATGCGTGGAGTCGGGGAAAAGGTGGGGTGGGGTTTGGCCCCGCAACCGTAGGCCTTTTTACGTGGGGAAAGGGAAAGGGGGCTGGATGGGCGACCCCACACCGTGGGCTTTATGCGTGGAAAGTAGGAACAGGCCCGGGCCGTATGGGGAAAACACCCCCAATGGCCCTTAAAACCCGGGGAAACAGGAACCCGGGCCCGGTTTGGACTGGTAACACACCCTAAATCTCTCACGCCGGGCCTAAAATGCTTCCCCCTCCCATTCCCCAATGGTTTCCCCTAATCCCGGGGGGGTTTTTCTCCCCCTCTCCCTGTGGGAGCCCTTCTGCTGCCCGCCGCCCAAGCCATGGGGGCCCCCCCCAAAAAAAATTTTGGGGTTTCCTAAGTCCTTCCAACGTGACCCTGCTGAGCCGTTGTCCTCTCTTGCCAGGGGCCCTTTTAAATTTTCCCCCAAAGGGCCCTTGCCCCGAAACATGTCCCCCAGGGCACGATTTGCCCACCGGGGCCCTCGCCAGCCCCTGATCTCCCCTTTTCCAAAGGGGGCCCCCCTCCAATTTCCAAATCCTTTGGGTCCAGGACACGCTGCTTGGGCCCTTTTGGGGGGGGGTTTTTTTTTTCCTTTACGGTCGCTAGGAGCGAAGGAGCCCCCAAGGGCCCCCAGCGTGTGCAAAAAACATGATTTTAATTAAAGTTACGAACTACAAACAAAAACGAATCATGAAGTCCACGGTTACACTGGGCCGAAAAAGGAACAAAAACCCACCAAAACCCCAAAAGGAAAAAAATACAGATAAAAAAAGGTCCCCAAACCCGAGAAACGAGCCGAAAAGCGAAAAACTGTTACCCCCCGATTGGGGGTCACATTTATACACAAGAACTAACCAAAAAAACCCCAAAAAAACCCAAATGAACACACCCTATCCCCAACCCAACCCAAAAAAAACCCCCAAAAAAAACGAATAAACCCCCGGCTCAAAAAACAAGTCCCCGGGGCCAGAGTGTGACAACGTGTTTGTTTTTTACCCTGTGATGTGTGTGTTTCCCCAAATCAAAAATAAAAAAACAAATTAAATTTTAATTTTCAATGGCCGGGAAACAAAAAAGGTTTTAGACCCTTTTTCTGGGAAAAATTACAAAAAGCCCTTAACCAAAATGGCAGTTTTTAAAAAAAAAGTGTTTTGAAAGTATTTTCTAAATAAACTGAAAATTAAAAAAAATTTTTTAAAAACGTTTTAATTTTAATTTAAAAAGCAAAAAATTTTAAAAAAACCCGTTTAAAGAGGGCTAATTCAGGGGGGGGTTTTCCGTTAAGTTTGCATCCGTTCGTTTTGAGGGGGGGCAGTATGGGGGTTGGGTTTGGGCGAGTGTTTAGTTTGGGGGCTGCCCAGCAGCCTTCACTGACTGAACAAACCACTTTTAAGTTTGAGGGGAACACAGCAGGGAGTCCCTTTACAAAACCTTGGGCAAAGTCATAAATCCCTTGCCCCCCCCAGTCTCCCTCAGCCTCCCCAGGCTCCCCCAGGGCCCCCCCGTTTTCCCCCTTTCCTTTCCCCCGTTTTCCCCTGCCTCCCCAGTCTCCCCCTGCCTCCCCCCGTCTCCCTCTGCCTCCCCCCCGCCCCCCTCTGCTCCCCCAGTTCCCCCCGGCCTCCCCCAGCCCTGAAAATCAGCTTTTCCCGGCCTGGGCTACTGCCCAAGACACAGAGGGATAACAACAAAACAACAACAACAACAACAAAAAAACAACAAGAAAAGAAAAAAATGAGGGTATGGAGGGAAGTGTGTGGAAACTCGTAAAAAGCTGTTTTAAAACGAAAAATGAAAAAACAGTGAAGGGTTTAAGGAGAAAAAGCAATCCTGTAGTTGTTCAAATTTTATCCTCTCTTTCCCTTTCCCCCCCTTTTTTTATTCATAAGGGCCCAAAATTTTGGGCCCGGGAACAACAGGGAGAGTTAAAAGTGCCCCAAAAAAAGGGGGAAATTCCCAGCTCACTCCATTGCCCCATTTCCTAGAAGAAGGAAAAAAGTTTACGGGGAGATGGGGGGATGGAGAAATGGAGGGATGGGGGGGTTTTTGGGAAGAAGGATGGAGAGAAAGGAGAGATTTAGGGGTGGAGGGGTGGGAGGGGTGGAGGTGGAGGGATGGAGGGATGGAGGATGGAGGGGTGGAAAGGGGTGGAGGGGTGGAGGGGAGGAGGGATGGAGGGATGGAGAGATGGAGGGGTGGAGGGGGTGGAGGGATGGGGGGATGGAGGGGTTTGGGGGAAAATGGAGGGATGGAGGGAGGGGGGGGATGGAGGATGGGAGAGGAGGGATGGGGGAGATAGAGGGATGGAGGGTGGAGGGGGGAGGGATGGAGATGGAGGGATGGAGAGTAGAGGGAGGAGGGGTGGAAGGATGGAGGGAAAGGAGAGATGGAGGGATGGAGGGAAAGGAGAGGGTGGAGGGGTGGAGGATAGGGGGTGGGGGATGGAGGGATGGAGGGAAAAGGAAAGGGGTGCTCTTGGTTTTAAATTTAAAAATGATCTTTTATGTCGCTACAGCTAAATAGCTGGCGGGAAAGGGCCAGTTCCCCATGGAAGCCAATTTGTTTTTGGGTTTTTCCCTGAGGTGTTTTAATCATAGTGGTGGGGAATTGGGAACCCCCGGGTGTGGTGTGTACGGTGGGGGGCAAAAAAGAAGATGGGGGGCAAAAAGCCATACCGGATGGCAGGCCGCCATATTTGGGGTTCAGACAGGAAAAATTTCATGATGCTTTCAAAGATCGTTTTAATTTCAGGGTGGTTGCTGACATCAAAGAAAAAAAAAAGCAGTTTTATTTTTTAAAAATTTTTCGGTTTTAGGGGGAAGTTAGAAAAAAAAGTGCTTCGGGTTTTTAAAAAAATTTCCCGTAATAAAAAAAAAAATTCCCCCGGGTTTTTCCCGAAATTTTGGTTTGGAAAAATACCCGAATTAGGAGGGAATCTTTTGCGGGGGAAAGTTACCGATTTTTTCACCCCCACAAATTATTTTGGGGGTTTAGAGGGGTGGAAAGGTTTTTCTTGATGCATTTCCAAATTTTTACAGCAAGTGATATGTGATTAACTTACTTTTTATTGAGGAAGAGAAGGGGTGAAAGGTTTTGATGGAAAGGGGAAGGGCATAAAAGGATATTCCATAGTTTTTACCCAAAGTAAAAAAGAGATCCATGTATTTAAAGTAAAATAATTTTCCATGGTTTTAAAAATGTAAAAAAGTATCCATAATATTTTAATGTAAAAAGAGAATTTCCCTGGTTTTTTATAATGTAAAAGAGATACCATGGGATTATAAAAGTTTAAAAAAATTTTCCATAGTATTTTAATGTAAAAAGGGAATCCATGGGGGTTTAATGGGAAAAAAAGGGTACCAAGTGTAAATGTAAAAGGGGAAAACCCTAGTTTTAAAAAGTAAAAGAATATCCAATATTAATTAAAAAAAAAATCCATAGTATTTTAATGTAAAAGAGATATCCAGGGATTTCAAAAGTAAAAAAGATATCCCTAGTATTATAATGTAAAAGAGAATCCATAGTATTATTTAAAGGGAAAAGAGATATCCATGGTTTCAAAAGTTAAAAAAGAAACCATAGTATTATAATGTAAAAAAAGAATCCCTAGATTTCAATGTAAAATGATACCATAGTTTTTAAATGTAAAAGGATTTAAACCCCTTATTTCAAGTAAAAAGATACCTTTTGTTTTATAATGAAAAAAAGATACCCTAGTATTTAAAAGTTTAAAAAAGATTCCATAGTTTATAATGTAAAAAAGATATCCAAAAGTATTTCAATGTAAAGAGAACCAAGGATTTAAAGTAAAAAAGATATCCCTAGATTTCAAGAAAAGAGATATTCCCTGGTTTTTATTTTATATTTCATTTAGACCCCCAAAAGGGGTGTATAGAAAGTTGTGTTCTCTTTTTTAAAATCCTTCCTACTCACTTATAACTATTTTTCTATTTACTATTTTCTTTTGAGTAGGATATTGTTTTTGGGGTTCGTAGTCTGTTTAATCACAACATTTTAAAGGGGAAAGGGCATTTTACAGTATACTGAATTCTCTGGGAATGCTGAAGGGCATATATTTTGTTGGTGCGTAAAAAAAACCCCGTGAAAAGGGGCATATGAAGTAAAAGTTGATTTTAAAACTAAAAAACAATGTCAAAATACCCCACAGCGTCTATATAAAAAAACGATCGAGATTGTCGTCTGCTTTACACAATGGTTTCCAAATACAGAAAACCATACACTCAATTTAAACCCAGTATTTCCCTAATAATGAAAGTCATTTTCTCCTCGCATTTTCAGGTGTGTTTCCCGCCCCAATTTCCCTTTCAATCATGTTTCAAAAATGTTGAAAGTCAGTTGTATGGCGAGAAATAAGCTTGGGCCCTTTTGGGAATTGCAAAAATTTAAATTTTTTACGCAATACACAAAACACTCCCCATTTTCTCTCTGGAAAATGTTTGTCACAGAAAGGGGTTTAAAAATTTATGTTGTGGGAGGGGGGAAACAGGAAATGTAATTACCCATTTTGGTTTTTTGTTCCATTAAATTTTGCCTTTTCCCTTCAATGCTAAAAAAATTTTGGGTTTTTTAGAATCATTTAGTCAGGTCAGTTTAATGGATAGGCAAAAATTCCAAAACCCCCAATTTTACACTATAAGCAAAATAAAAAAATAACATGAAAAAAGGAAAATAAACGTTAAGGGAAGGAGGAGTTAAAAAGGGGCCCTTTTCCAAAAAACATCTCAGCGATAGTGCGGGTTTTGGTCATTTTTTTTTTTTTTTGCCTTTTTTCCTAATTAATTTAATTTCTCGAGCACTTTGGATACAGGCCCGGTCTCCCCACCCTTTCCCCGGGGTTAACAGGGGAAATAGTAAACCCCGTCTAGTTTTGTGCGGGGTTTTAGCATTTTTTAAAAAGTTAAATTTTAATTTTTATAAGGAAACCCTTTGTTCAGAGAATTAAATATTGATTAATATCATTTTAGTTTTTAAAAAAACACCCGTTTTGAGTAGCAAAAGGATTATAGAGGGTAGTGGTGTTAATGGCTAATTTTTGGGATTTGGGGGGAAAAAAATAGAAAATAGAAGTTTTTAGGCCCTCCCCTCACCCCCTCACCCCCTCACCCCCCCCCTGTCGGGGTGCGGGAAATTTTTAAAGTCGGCCCCCCCCACACCATGCTAAAGGCCCCTGCTGAGACAAGCGGGCCTGCTTCTTCCCGCTCCAGCCCCCTTCGCATCAAGAGGATGGTTTTCTAAATAAAAACCATAGGAAAAATTTGGGGGTTTAAAAATTTTTGGGGGGAGCCTCCCCCCCAAAAAACCCCCCAAAAAACCCTTAAACCCGCATCTGTTGCTGCTGTTGTCAATTTTACAGAAAGTTTACCCCAAAAAAGGGAATAAGATGTGGCCCCAGCTCCCCTTTGAGGAAAAAAAAGTTTCAACACCCAAAAATGGCAGAATATTTTATTTTTTCAACTTTTTTTATTTTATTAGGTTTTACATTTTAATTTAATTTTTTTTTTTCATATTGGCGTTAAAGCTGAGGTTTTTTAGGCCCCCCGTTTTCCCCTTAGTGGGAATTGGGGTTTAAATTAATTCTTGGGGAAAATCCTGAAGAGGTGAGCACATTTTTTATTTTTAAATTCAGCCTATCTCACAATCCTGAATTCGCGCTTTCTATTTTTACTATGTCCCTTTTACTCTAAGCCCCATAGCCCATGGGGGGGCATACAAAGGGAAGGGAACTGCGTTCTGTCACGATCGTCTGAAGGGGGAGAACCCCAAACGAGCGTTTCGGGGGAACATGGGCTTTAAATGTAAAGCACGTTTAAAAACAAAAAAAAAACAAAAAAAGATGGTGAAGTCAATATAACAACAACAGAAACTGAGACACTGGGGAAAATGGAAAAAATAACCCAACTAACAACCCGAAAAACCTAATTTTAAATAGGGCCCCCAAACAGAGATAAAAGAGCCGAAAAAAGTGACACGCTTACCTCCGATTGGGGGTCAAGAACACAAACAAGCACAACACCCAACTAGAAATTTCCAAAACCCAGACACCCCCCATAGAAATACACCCAAAAAACCCCCAAAGAAAAGAACAACCCCGGGTCAAGAATAAAGGTTCCCTGGGGGCCAAAAGGGGTCCCCTTTCCCCCCCAAAGGTGCGACCTCCCGGGGCCACCCGCAAACAGTCTAGGGGGGGGTCGGGGGGGGCGTTGTCCCCCCCGGGGGGGCTAAAGGCCCCGGTCGTGGTCCCCACTCCACCTTTGTCAAACCCCCCGCTTTTGGGTTTTCCCTTTCCCAGACCACCCCCCCAAAAAACCCCACCCGGATTAAGGGGCGGCCCCCGGGCTAAAAAAAACCAGCACCCGGCTAAGGGAAAAGTTTCCGGACTAAAAGGGGGGATCCCGGGGGGGCCGGCGGATCGGGTTCTGGGGAAGGTCTGGGTGACGTGGCGGAAGGTTGGCTGATCCCTGCTGGCGGAAGGCTCGGGGATTTCCCGTCTGGCGGAAGGCTCCCGGCCGACCGGGCTGGGGAAGGCTCCCGGTGCCCCCCTGTTCCCGGGGACGGCCCGGGGATCCTGTTTGGGGGAGAGCTTAGCGGCCCCCGGTCTGGGGGACGGCTCTGTAGGCCCCAGGGAGGACGGGGGCTTTGCAGGTCATGGAAAAAGGGGTCCTGCGGCGTTTGGCAAAACGGAAGTTTTAGACGGCGTTTTGGGCCCGACGGGCAGGGTTTAGGCGCCCTTGGGAGACGGGGGTTCAGACCCGGCGTTTGGGCCCGACGGAAGTTTAAGGGCCCCTTGGGCAGACGGGAGGGCTTGGTGGGCGACGCCCCACGTAGGGCCCCCCGTGGCACAGGAAAAGGCGGGTGGGGGGCGAGCACACGTAGGATCCTAAAGTGGCGAGGGAAAAGGCCGGGCAGGGGCCCGAAGACGCACACCGTAGGGATCCACGTGGTGAAAAAACAGGCTGAACCCGGGGTGCGACCGGCAACCCCTAAAATTAGGGCGAGGGGGGGCCCGGAAAAGGCCCTACCGTTTCGGGGAAAAAAAAACTACTGGGCTG